>CM060273.1:13958874-14018874 GCA_030684275.1 Acipenser oxyrinchus oxyrinchus | reverse complement strand
AAAAGGGACGGCGCTACATTATATTCACACAATCATGGTTTTGAGATTCAGCTTTTATTAGGGAGCCCCCTTAAATCCCTTGTTTAGAAAGATACAGGGTATTAATGCTTGTGACAGAGTAGCCGTCTGCAGTGTGGGTGCGTGCATGCAAAACTTTTGGCCATATATGTAAGTTTCGCAACCCCGCTACGTATGAAAGTTTCCAAACGAGAGGAGGCCATTCGGCCCATCTTGCTCGTTTGGTTGTTAGTGGCTGATTGATCCCAGTAGCGTACTCTTTCTTTCCACTTCTACTGCTGGGCTTGACCCTCGCACAACGCAAGCGAGCGTCTGAACCACGATGAAACAGAGCCGGCCCGCCTGCATTCCTGGAGCTTCTACCCCCTCTCTGACGGGATGGAATCTGTATCGGCACCGCATTAAACCATTTCAACTCCTCAGAGTCTTGATTTTTATACAGGTATATGTGACCCTGTGTGCGTGCGTGCCCTGGTTTGTAATCTCAGTCACCATTCAGCAACAGAGGGAGGTTTGATTCTTTCCAGTCACACAGTATTGTTTTCTTTGCCAGCATGCCTGTTTGAAAGTGTTCCCCTTTCCCTGTACTGGGTATATTCATATTAGATATTGTCTTTAACCTCAAATATGGAGCTCTTTATCTTGCCACTTCCACACAGCGCTGAGTCGCTGTTTTCCAGGGCTGCTGTATGCTTGTGTACTCCTGTCCTGCTGTCTCACAGGAAGCAGTCTGTTTCCATGGTAACAGGGGAGGGAGATGCTGCATGTCAACATGGCAGCAGCTCAGACCTGGTCTCCATGGAAACAGTGAGAGATTCCACCACACCATTGTTTTGTTTTTGAATATATTTTTGTATTGGTTTTCAGTTGTACTCGTAATTCCATGTTTACAATAACATCTTTCACAACAACAGAAATGTTTGGTATTCTAATGTTAGGCATTTTTCTGCTTTTAATTAAATATGAATTAATATTACATTGTGCTTTATACCTCAACTCAAAATAACAGAACCACAATCTAACCATCCAGACCTTTCAAACACTAATGCTGTTTTTTCTTTTTTTATTTAGTCATTGCCAATGGTTTTTACCCCGGTTTTCTCCCCAATTAGGAATGCCCAATTATTATTTTTATCCCGGTTCACCGCTGCAACCCCCCGGCGACTCGGGAAACGGCGGCTGACACACGTGTCCTCCGAAACGTGTCCTGCCAAGCCGTCTTTTTTCGCTTTACAGGTCTACTTTGAAGCCACCAGACTCATAGGAGGACAGCACAGATCTGAGTGGCTTCCACAGCAGACCCGCAGGCGCCCTATCGGACACAGGAGTCCCTGGTGTGCGGTGAGCCGAGGATTACCCTGCCAACCTGAACCCTCCTCACCCGGCGGCGCCGCAATTGTGCACCTCGCCTTCCCATTCAATTCAATGGGCTGAGATGCCAGTTCATTGCACAGTTAAATACAGTGCAGGGGAGCGCTGAAGAGTCACATAGAAAAGGGATAGTCCACGAATCACACAACTCCGTTCCAAAGCAGCAACATTGTAATGTGTTTGTGTGATTAAAGTGTATACTGGTAGCGAACTAACAAAGGCAATATTTGAATAGTTTGAATTGAAACGGAACACAGAGGGCTGTGTTTGCAGGAGGTGTTACTGAGGGCTGTGTTTGCAGGAGGTGTTACTGAGGGCTGTGTTTGCAGGAGGTGTTTCTGAGGGTTGTGTTTGCAGGAGGTGTTACTGAGGGCTGTGTTTGCAGGAGGTGTTACTGAGGGCTGTGTTTGCAGGAGGTGTTACTGAGGGCTGTGTTTGCAGGAGGTGTTACTGAGGGCTGTGTTTGCAGGAGTTGTTACTGAGGGCTGTGTTTGCAGGAGTTGTTACTGAGGGCTGTGTTTGCAGGAGGTGTTACTAAGGGCTGTGTTTGCAGGAGGTGTTACTGAGGGCTGTGTTTGCAGGTGTTACTGAGGGCTGTGTTTGCAGGAGGTGTTACTGAGGGCTGTGTTTGCAGGAGGTGTTACTGAGGGCTGTGTTTGCAGGAGGTGTTACTGAGGGCTGTGTTTGCAGGAGGTGTTACTGAGGGCTGTGTTTGCAGGAGGTGTTACTGAGGGCTGTGTTTGCAGGAGGTGTTACTGAGGGCTGTGTTTGCAGGAGGTGTTACTGAGGGCTGTGTTTGCAGGAGGTGTTACTGAGGGCTGTGTTTGCAGGAGGTGTTACTGAGGGCTGTGTTTGCAGGAGGTGTTACTGAGGGCTGTGTTTGCAGGAGGTGTTACTGAGGGCTGTGTTTGCAGGAGGTGTTACTGAGGGCTGTGTTTGCAGGAGGTGTTACTGAGGGCTGTGTTTGCAGGAGGTGTTACTGAGGGCTGTGTTTGCAGGAGGTGTTACTGAGGGCTGTGTTTGCAGGAGGTGTTACTGAGGGCTGTGTTTGCAGGAGGTGTTACTGAGGGCTGTGTTTGCAGGAGGTGTTACTGAGGGCTGTGTTTGCAGGAGGTGTTACTGAGGGCTGTGTTTGCAGGAGGTGTTACTGAGGGCTGTGTTTGCAGGAGGTGTTACTGAGGGCTGTGTTTGCAGGAGGTGTTACTGAGGGCTGTGTTTGCAGGAGGTGTTACTGAGGGCTGTGTTTGCAGGAGGTGTTACTGAGGGCTGTGTTTGCAGGAGGTGTTACTGAGGGCTGTGTTTGCAGGAGGTGTTACTGAGGGCTGTGTTTGCAGGAGGTGTTACTGAGGGCTGTGTTTGCAGGAGGTGTTACTGAGGGCTGTGTTTGCAGGAGGTGTTACTGAGGGCTGTGTTTGCAGGAGGTGTTACTGAGGGCTGTGTTTGCAGGAGGTGTTACTGAGGGCTGTGTTTGCAGGAGGTGTTACTGAGGGCTGTGTTTGCAGGAGGTGTTACTGAGGGCTGTGTTTGCAGGAGGTGTTACTGAGGGCTGTGTTTGCAGGAGGTGTTACTGAGGGCTGTGTTTGCAGGAGGTGTTACTGAGGGCTGTGTTTGCAGGAGGTGTTACTGAGGGCTGTGTTTGCAGGAGGTGTTACTGAGGGCTGTGTTTGCAGGAGGTGTTACTGAGGGCTGTGTTTGCAGGAGGTGTTACTGAGGGCTGTGTTTGCAGGAGGTGTTACTGAGGGCTGTGTTTGCAGGAGGTGTTACTGAGGGCTGTGTTTGCAGGAGGTGTTACTGAGGGCTGTGTTTGCAGGAGGTGTTACTGAGGGCTGTGTTTGCAGGAGGTGTTACTGAGGGCTGTGTTTGCAGGAGGTGTTACTGAGGGCTGTGTTTGCAGGAGGTGTTACTGAGGGCTGTGTTTGCAGGAGGTGTTACTGAGGGCTGTGTTTGCAGGAGGTGTTACTGAGGGCTGTGTTTGCAGGAGGTGTTACTGAGGGCTGTGTTTGCAGGAGGTGTTACTGAGGGCTGTGTTTGCAGGAGGTGTTACTGAGGGCTGTGTTTGCAGGAGGTGTTACTGAGGGCTGTGTTTGCAGGAGGTGTTACTGAGGGCTGTGTTTGCAGGAGGTGTTACTGAGGGCTGTGTTTGCAGGAGGTGTTACTGAGGGCTGTGTTTGCAGGAGGTGTTACTGAGGGCTGTGTTTGCAGGAGGTGTTACTGAGGGCTGTGTTTGCAGGAGGTGTTACTGAGGGCTGTGTCTGCAGGTGTTACTGAGGGCTGTGTTTGCAGGTGTTACTGAGGGCTGTGTTTGCAGGAGGTGTTACTGAGGGCTGTGTTTGCAGGAGGTGTTACTGAGGGCTGTGTTTGCAGGAGGTGTTACTGAGGGCTGTGTTTGCAGGAGGTGTTACTGAGGGCTGTGTCTGCAGGTGTTGCTGAGGGCTGTGTTTGCAGGTGTTACTGAGGGCTGTGTTTGCAGGAGGTGTTACTGAGGGCTGTGTTTGCAGGGGGTGTTACTGAGGGCTGTGTTTGCAGGAGGTGTTACTGAGGGCTGTGTTTGCAGGAGGTGTTACTGAGGGCTGTGTCTGCAGGTGTTACTGAGGGCTGTGTTTGCAGGTGTTACTGAGGGCTGTGTTTGCAGTAGGTAGTTAGCACTCTCAGAACCCCGCCATCTTAACTAGTTAAACTCCATCTCAGGCCAAAACATGAGTGTACTTGGCTAATCAGCCTGATGCAATGCATTTCGTAATGTATCAAACTGTTCATACAAGGGAAGTGAAGGCAGCTGCTGTCAGCTTCATTTGAGCAGACAAGTCGGCGAGTGACACACAGCGCTCGACTCCCTGTCCGCTCTGAAACCACAAACTCAGACCCCCCAGCTCGCTGTGTGCTGCCTTCGTCATATAGCTAATTATTCTTACCTGTGGTGCACCTCCAGTCACTAGAGGGCTCAGGTGTGCAGTTCTGAAAGAAGCACCTGTATTTTCTTATTTCAAGACATGATACTCGGTACTGCTATAGGTTGAAGAAAGTTATCCGTTCTATGTTCTCAGAAATCTTTTACACTTGCACTTCCTGGGTCATTTTACCTAAGCAGTGCATTCTGGGTGAAAGCATGTTGCTGTTCGAAAGCACTTAACAGGAAAGATCTCTTTAACCTAGCGTAGTTTCTTTTCAAAACTGGACTTTTGAGAGCTCTGTAGCTAATGCAAGAGGTATGAGAAAGGCTATCAAATCGAGTGAGTTATTATGAAATGAAAGGCAGTCACTCTGCTTGTTTCACAGGATTGGTTATCACACTTAGAATTACTTATTTATAGTACACAAGGAATTGAGTGCTTGTTCAAATGGTGTCTTCTGACAATACATTAGAGAGTAATGTATTCTATGACTCAAGTATCACAAGGAAACGGACAATTCGGATGACCAGGTCCAATCTGTCAGTAAATTTTAAACCCTGTTTTGTACACCTCATTGTAAAAATAAGAAAGGTAGCATCATTTTATTTGTGGGACACAAATGTCCCTTGTACCTTAAAGGGTTAAAACATTCAAACACACTTGATTCACTATCTGTGTGTGTGTGTGTCTGTCTGTCTGACTGAGTGGCGGTGCAGTGGTATGTTTTGTGTGGTGTTTCGACTGCAGTGACATTTATAAATGCCCTATATTTAATTATTGAGCTGTCATGAGATTTGTTGCACTCGCTCCTGTGTAGCTGTAGACACTCTCGCAACGGACAGCTCTGAGGAAGAGGATGTGGGGGAACTTTATTTTTAGTTGACATTTTTGTAATCTGTTTAAAATTAATTTCTTCATTTTGGGCTCTATGCATTAAATACTGCAAATTCGTAGCATCCTGCCTTTGTAGAATCTGCGTGCGATGTACTAAGCATCTCTTCTTCATGAACAACTACAGTAAAATCACCGCAAGTTTACGAACAGCATAAAATACTGCTCATTATACACGAGAGAGCGGAGTTTGCATCTCATTATAAATAGATTTGCAGCGATTTAGAACATCCTTCCGGAAGTAAAGTAAACATTACAATTTAATAATGGGTAGCGCAAACACACCCAAAAACACGCAAGACAAGTTTATATGGATTTTAGTTGTACAAAGGAAGAAAGTACAGTACGTACCGTAGACTACGCAAGTAAATACTTTTTGGCGTATTTAAGTTGTCTATTCACTGCACCAGGGGTCTTCTGGCCCTGGATGGGTTGAATATGATATTGTGAAGAACAGTATCGAGCATTTTGCTCTGTGCTGCAAAGCTGCTCAAGGTACGAAAGAAAGCTCAATGATACATAGAGCCCATTAACTATAGTTCATATTTCAGCTGTCAAAAAATGCCAGCACTGCACCTAATCTCATGCCAGCACTGCACCTAATCTCACTGTCCCCTGATTGAATGAAGTGAGGAAGGCTGTTCAGTGCAGGGCAGTTAGGTTAATCCAGACAAGCTCAAAGCAGAAAGGAGACTTTAAACTGGAATGCAAATAAAAGGAAATGCACTGAAGCCAGGTAAAGATTTTGAGAGAATGAGAAGAAGTCAGTGTTGGAGGAACTGAAGCCAGGTCAGCTGTGCAGGATTGCAGATGCCACTGAATAGAATAGGGCGGACATTTTGAAGCTGCTCTCCAAACAGAAACCGTTGTTTAAACACAAACTCAAATTGCTGTAATTAAAGCTTCTGGAATCCAAATGGTTTGGGTTCCACTGTTAATTTCTTTCCTCCAGTGATTGCAGAGTGCCTGCCCTTGTCTCCTGGGACAGCCGCTATGTAAACTGTGCCTTCCAGTCAGCCTCGGTGCCTGGGCTGTGTTCATCACCGTGGATGGGATTCCTGTCCTTGGGCTCCCACTCTCTTTCGGTAGAAAGTATTTGATCCCCAGGAAAACAGGAAGCGCAGCGTTTTACATTCCTGCTCTGGCTTCCTGTCGCACCCTCAATGGGGAGAGATAGAGGCGCACCAGTAAACAGCCTCCCCCAGAGAGAGGTGTGTGTGTGTGTGAGGAATACATTATAGTATTGTGTTTATTTTGAGCCAGCTTGGATTCTTCAGTGAAACATCATTAAATCCTGTTCATTGTGCCACAGCTTGCCAGTAGAGGCAGAGGCCAGTTAGGTGTTTCTGACGAGCTGAAAGACAGCCTGACTGTAGACAAGCTGGGTGTCGATCCTGTCTAACACCTGCCTTGTATCAGCCCTGAGTATACTGTAGACTGCACACTGTACACTAGACTGCACACTGTAGACTGTACACTAGACTGCACACTGTACACGGCACACTGTACACTAGACTGCACACAGCACACTGTACACTGCACACTGTACACTAGACTGCACACTGTAGACTGCACACTGTAGACTGCACACAGCACACTGCACACTGCACACTCCACACTAGACTGCACACTGCACACTGTATACTGCACACTGTAGACTGCATACTATACACTAGACTGCACACTGCACACTGTATACTGCACACTGTACACTAGACTGCACACAGCACACTGTACACTGCACACTGTACACTAGACTGCACACTGTATACTGCACGCTGTAGACTGCACACTGTAGACTGCACACAGCACACTGCACACTCTACACTAGACTGCACACTGCACACTGTATACTGCACACTGTACACTGCACACTGTAGACTGTACACTGCATAATGTAGACTGCACACTATAGAATCTAGACTGTACTGTGGCTCCTGCTGCTCTTGAGTGGAGAAGTGAGAGGTTTCTTACTGTCCCTTTCTGACAACTGAGGCGTGGCCCTCCTGTCTGGTTTTCGAAGGGTTTTGAGTTGAGATTGTTCAGACAGGAGCACGTGAACACTTACTTAACACTTGTGGTGATACGTTTCATCCGATCAACAGGGTGTTAACAGTGCAGATAAGAATACAGAAATGACACGTATCCAGGTGATGACACTGGCGATTACTGCTGTGACGTAATCATCCACATTATGAATTATGAATGTCCTGTGCCTTTTATTTTATTTTATTTATTTTCTTAGCAGACGCCCTTATCCAGGGCGACTTACAATTGTTAGCAAATACATTTCAAGTGTTACAGTACAGGTAATACAATAAGAGCAAGATAAATACAATGACAAGTTCAAGCAAGTACAAGTGTGACAAAATACAATTCAATACAGCAGATAAGTGACAGTGATAGTTACATCAAGATATGATTAAATACCAAATACTACAGTTTAAACATATGGCAGGTTACAGTACTCTGAAGTACAGGATTAAATGCAGTAAAGTAGGGGCAGGTAAGAGTAAGTAAAGCAAATTTAAGGAAGGGTGAAAGTGTCCCAGGGGAAACAGAGGAGTTCTACAGGTGCTGTCTGAAGAGGTGAGTCTTAAGGAGGCGCCGGAATGTGGTCAGGGACTGGGCGGTCCTGACATCTGTAGGCCTTTGGAGTGCATTCCGCTTCTTTGGAGTGCATTCCGCTTCTTTGGAGTGCATTCCGCTTCTTTGGAGTGCATTCCGCTGCTTTGGAGTGCATTCTGCTTCTTTGGAGTGCATTCCGCTTCTTTGGAGTGCATTCCGCTTCTTTGGAGTGCATTCCGCTTCTTTGGAGTGCATTCCGCTTCTTTGGAGTGCATTCTGCTTCTTTTTTCCCCCACGTGGCTCAGAGTGGGATTGTAGCTGCTTGTGTGATGAAGGTTGTTCTCACATACAGTACTAAGCTTGTCAGTAACATGTTAGCCCCACCTGTGTGTGTTGTAGAGCTCAGGACACGTTGGTAACTGTTGCAGTAACTTATCAACATTTTACATTTTTTTCAACTAGCTGCTGAGATGGGGAGTGTTTGTGTTGCGTGAGCTTTGCACACGGTGAAAATCACTTCAAAATGTCCATGTGGAATTCCCACAAGAAAAAGAAACCCTGTATTTGTGAGTGTACTTCCCCCTGCACAGCTGTACATGCAGTAAGCTATCCCTGCTCGTCCCTGGTGACAGGGATGTAGTGGAGGCTGCCAGACACACATCATACTTGGTCTGTTTCCATTTCTATGAAATTCCATCTGTATGTTGCACTTGCATTTTAAGAAGCAACTTGAGAACACAAGTGTCACATAAACCAGTCATTTGAATGAATCTGCTTCACTGACTCCTCCTCGTTTGCATACCTCATGACATCTAGGTAACTGTCCATTACCATTTTGTTTTTGGATTCTATTCTGTCCATGCTGTTGATGTTTGATTTGGTTTTGGATTTGCAGCTGGTAGGAGATGCATGTTTGTGGCAGTCTTGTTCACGGCACAGCCCAGCTCCTTGTGCAATGACCCGGTCTGGTTACTGCTCTGGCTGATGAAATGCTTCCTGCTGTGCTCTGTGAAAGGGAAGCTCCAGCCCCTCGCTGTTCAGACTCACACACCCTCTCCCTGTCTCTCTGCCCTCAGGAGCTCCAGTCTGCTGGGACAGGACTGCACAGATGATCTGAATGGTCGAACCGCATCCCTGGTAAGTGAGGCTGCAGGGGTGGAAGTAAGACTCCCATTGCAGAGCAGTCTAATCCATTCCTGGTGTGACTAGGAGTTTAATAAAGCCTTGTTACTTATACACACTGTGGCTAATCATGCTTGTAGTAAAGCCTGGAATGGGTGACACTGCTATGCAATAGGAGTCTGATTTCCATCCCTGAGCTGTAATGGGGGGGGGTTACTGAAATATTTTCCTTGGGGAAACCTGGTCAGTGGCAGATTTGCACTGGAACTATAATCTGTCTTGCATTGCTACTGAACCCTCCTCTTTACACTGTTTCAGTTTGCAAATATCGTTAATCATCAGAATTAATTAAAAACAAAAAGAAACTGAAAAAGAACCTAAAAGTCAACTTATTGAATAATGAATTTTTTCGATATATTATTTTATGAAACATAATCTATCAGGGACGCAGAGTGACAACATGCATTTCCTATTGAGCAGTATCGGTGTAAAGCAAAGAGCTTGTTGCATCCCTGTTTCATTGCCCTTGTGTTTAGTTTGAGTCTCAGAAAGACCACTGCGTGCCTGCAGCTTAAGAAACGTACACCAACTGGAAAGCCAGCAGGGGCTGCACAGATGACTAGACTATAGAATCATTTAATAAGCCATGGCATCAAGTTATTTTTTATTCAGCTGAGCTTGACTGTGGGACAGGTAAAGATGTGATCACACACTGTATCACAGCGCTCTACTGAAAGCTTCTTCCCTCGAGCCCTCTCTGTTATTACATGGGAATCAGTTGTTTCATGAACTATCTCACACATCCGCAGCTTATTTGATTGTCCTCCCGATAAGCAAAGAAAAAAACAACCCAAAACAAACATGTGAATGTTTCTCTTTTAAACACTGAAGGAACACAGACCCCCCCCCCTCCCGGTTCATGATGCTGTTTAGCATATTTTGTACCCTACACATAAATTGCTTAAGTAGCCATGTGAACCTGTCCAATGCATTTGTTACCATGTTGTTTCCCAGGCAGCGCCGTCACGGGTCCACATGTAGTTTTGCCTCTGAATGCTGTGTGTGGTGTATGGGCTGTCTCTCTGTACTCGTACAGTGTGTAGTTTTGCCTCTGAATGCTGTGTGTGGTGTATGGGCTGTCTCTCTGTACTCGTACAGTGTGTAGTTTTGCCTCTGAATGCTGTGTGTGTGGTGTATGGGCTGCCTCTCTGTACTCGTACAGTGTGTAGTTTTGCCTCTGAATGCTGTGTGTGCTGGTGTATGGGCTGTCTCTCTGTACTCGTACAGTGTGTAGTTTTGCCTCTGAATGCTGTGTGTGGTGTATGGGCTGCCTCTCTGTACTCGTACAGTGTGTAGTTTTGCCTCTGAATGCTGTGTGTGCTGTGTATGGGCTGCCTCTCTGTACTCGTACAGTGTGTAGTTTTGCCTCTGAATGCTGTGTGTGCTGTGTATGGGCTGCCTCTCTGTACTCGTACAGTGTGTAGTTTTGCCTCTGAATGCTGTGTGTGGTGTATGGGCTGTCTCTCTGTACTCGTACAGTGTGTAGTTTTGCCTCTGAATGCTGTGTGTGTGGTGTATGGGCTGTCTCTCTGTACTCGTACAGTGTGTAGTTTTGCCTCTGAATGCTGTGTGTGGTGTATGGGCTGCCTCTCTGTACTCGTACAGTGTGTAGTTTTGCCTCTGAATGCTGTGTGTGTGGTGTATGGGCTGTCTCTCTGTACTCGTACAGTGTGTAGTTTTGCCTCTGAATGCTGTGTGTGTGGTGTATGGGCTGTCTCTCTGTACTCGTACAGTGTGTAGTTTTGCCTCTGAATGCTGTGTGTGTGGTGTATGGGCTGCTCTCTGTACTGTACAGTGTGTAGTTTTGCCTCTGAATGCTGTGTGTGTGTGTATGGGCTGCCTCTCTGTACTGCACAGTGTGTAGTTTTGCCTCTGAATGCTGTGTGTGTGGTGTATGGGCTGCCTCTCTGTACTCGTACAGTGTGTAGTTTTGCCTCTGAATGCTGTGTGTGTGGTGTATGGGCTGCCTCTCTGTACTCGTACAGTGTGTAGTTTTGCCTCTGAATGCTGTGTGTGTGGTGTATGGGCTGCCTCTCTGTACTCGTACAGTGTGTAGTTTTGCCTCTGAATGCTGTGTGTGTGGTGTATGGGCTGCCTCTCTGTACTCGTACAGTGTGTAGTTTTGCCTCTGAATGCTGTGTGTGGTGTATGGGCTGTCTCTGTACTGTACAGTGTGTAGTTTGCCTCTGAATGCTGTGTGTGGTGTATGGCTGCCTCTCTGTACTGCACAGTGTGTAGTTTTGCCTCTGAATGCTGTGTGTGTGGTGTATGGGCTGCCTCTCTGTACTCGTACAGTGTGTAGTTTTGCCTCTGAATGCTGTGTGTGTGGTGTATGGGCTGCCTCTCTGTACTGCACAGTGTGTAGTTTTGCCTCTGAATGCTGTGTGTGTGGTGTATGGGCTGCCTCTCTGTACTGCACAGTGTGTAGTTTTGCCTCTGAATGCTGTGTGTGTGGTGTATGGGCTGCCTCTCTGTACTCGTACAGTGTGTAGTTTTGCCTCTGAATGCTGTGTGTGTGTGTATGGGCTGCCTCTCTGTACTGTACAGTGTGTAGTTTTGCCTCTGAATGCTGTGTGTGTGGTGTATGGGCTGCTCTCTGTACTGCACAGTGTGTAGTTTTGCCTCTGAATGCTGTGTGTGTGGTGTATGGGCTGTCTCTCTGTACTGCACAGTGTGTAGTTTTGCCTCTGAATGCTGTGTGTGTGGTGTATGGGCTGCCTCTCTGTACTGCACAGTGTGTAGTTTTGCCTCTGAATGCTGTGTGTGTGGTGTATGGGCTGCTCTCTGTACTCGCACAGTGTGTAGTTTTGCCTCTGAATGCTGTGTGTGTGGTGTATGGGCTGTCTCTCTGTACTGCACAGTGTGTAGTTTTGCCTCTGAATGCTGTGTGTGTGGTGTATGGGCTGCCTCTCTGTACTGCACAGTGTGTAGTTTTGCCTCTGAATGCTGTGTGTGTGGTGTATGGGCTGTCTCTGTACTCGCACAGTGTGTAGTTTTGCCTCTGAATGCTGTGTGTGTGGTGTATGGGCTGTCTCTCTGTACTGCACAGTGTGTAGTTTTGCCTCTGAATGCTGTGTGTGTGGTGTATGGGCTGCCTCTCTGTACTGTACAGTGTGTAGTTTTGCCTCTGAATGCTGTGTGTGTGGTGTATGGGCTGCCTCTCTGTACTGCACAGTGTGTAGTTTTGCCTCTGAATGCTGTGTGTGTGGTGTATGGGCTGCTCTCTGTACTCGCACAGTGTGTAGTTTTGCCTCTGAATGCTGTGTGTGTGTGTATGGGCTGTCTCTCTGTACTGCACAGTGTGTAGTTTTGCCTCTGAATGCTGTGTGTGTGTGTATGGGCTGCTCTCTGTACTGCACAGTGTGTAGTTTTGCCTCTGAATGCTGTGTGTGTGGTGTATGGGCTGCTCTCTGTACTGTACAGTGTGTAGTTTTGCCTCTGAATGCTGTGTGTGTGTGTATGGGCTGCCTCTCTGTACTGTACAGTGTGTAGTTTTGCCTCTGAATGCTGTGTGTGTGGTGTATGGGCTGCTCTCTGTACTGTACAGTGTGTAGTTTTGCCTCTGAATGCTGTGTGTGTGGTGTATGGGCTGTCTCTCTGTACTGCACAGTGTGTAGTTTTGCCTCTGAATGCTGTGTGTGTGGTGTATGGGCTGTCTCTCTGTACTGTACAGTGTGTAGTTTTGCCTCTGAATGCTGTGTGTGTGGTGTATGGGCTGTCTCTCTGTACTCGTACAGTGTGTAGTTTTGCCTCTGAATGCTGTGTGTGTGGTGTATGGGCTGTCTCTCTGTACTCGTACAGTGTGTAGTTTTGCCTCTGAATGCTGTGTGTGGTGTATGGGCTGCCTCTCTGTACTCGTACAGTGTGTAGTTTTGCCTCTGAATGCTGTGTGTGTGGTGTATGGGCTGTCTCTCTGTACTCGTACAGTGTGTAGTTTTGCCTCTGAATGCTGTGTGTGGTGTATGGGCTGTCTCTCTGTACTCGTACAGTGTGTAGTTTTGCCTCTGAATGCTGTGTGTGGTGTATGGGCTGCCTCTCTGTACTCATAGCATTCACATTATGAGTCCGTGTTTCACAGCTGCCCTGGGAGTTCAGAACAATGGCTGGCGAGCACACACGCTGGTGTTTCCAAGATAGGGATTGTCTCAAAGAGCTGATAGAAATATTGCAGAAGGGAGTGGACGCAGAACTCATGACTAAGGATCCGCTTTATTGTAAAAATCCCAGTCCTGGCAGGGCTGAGGGAGTGGAGCATTCACAGAACTGACATTTTCACCTCGAGCTTTTAAACATCTAAAACCTGAACAGACCTGCTAAGAAATAAATTATAATAATCATCTGTCTATCTATCTATTGATCTGTCTGTCTATCTGCTGTCTGTCTCTATTTCTCTTTCAATCTGTCTATCTGTTGTATCTGTATCTAAACTGTTAACTGTTGTTTCCTTTATGTTTTAAAACAGCAGCTGTGTTTACAGTGATGGATACATACATTCATACATACATACATACAGGTAGTGGACAAAAAAATGGAAACACCTGGTAAATGAGGGACACAGAGTACATTGAAAGCAAGGGCTTCCACACAGGTGTGGCTCATGCGTTAATTATGCATATAACATCCCAGCATGCTTAGGGTCATGTATAGAAATGCTGGACAGGCCTGGTTGCCTATAATTATGGCTAGCATGGCTGCAAGAGGAGACCTCAGTGACTTTGAAAGAGGGGTGATTGTTGGGGCACGTTTGGCAGGAGCTTCAGTGACCAAGACAGCTCAACTTGCTGATGTTTCACGAGCAACGGTGTCTAAGGTGATGTCGGCATGGAACTCCGAGAGAAAGACATCATCAGCAAATTAATTCAAAGTGCAAGGCAAAACAGACGAGAAACTGCAGATCAATTGACTGCAAATTTCAACCTGGGGCGCGAGCAGTCATTTTCATCAAAAACGGTCCGCCGAGAACTCCAGAGTGGGATTCCTTAGTGGCCCAACTCCCTATTAAGCGACTTTACATTGGGGTTTCCATTTTTTTGTCCACTACCTGTACATGCTCATATGTAATATTAAAGGAAATGCATGTTAATCCATCAAAAGACACTTGTTTAAATTGCAAGTAGCTTTACATTTTATTTCTTGTTTGTATTTTTTACAGTCTGCTTCATTTGTTCTGGTGTTTGCAATCATTCCCTCTTGCTTCTTATTGCAAACTCTTGTGATCTAGCTGCATCTCTTCAGTTCTAGCTGGCTGCTGTAGATACATGTAACGCAGGCTACAGCAGCCACAGTATCTCTGTAGATACATGTAACGCAGGCTACAGCAGCCACAGTATCTCTGTAGATACATGTAACGCAGGCTACAGCAGCCACAGTATCTGTGTAGATACATGTAACGCAGGCTACAGCAGCCACAGTATCTCTGTAGATACATGTAACGCAGGCTACAGCAGCCACAGTATCTCTGTAGATACATGTAACGCAGGCTACAGCAGCCACAGTATCTCTGTAGATACATGTAACGCAGGCTACAGCAGCCACAGTATCTGTAGATTCATGTAACACAGGCTACAGCAGCCACAGTATCTCTGTAGATACATGTAACACAGGCTACAGCAGCCACAGTATCTGTAGATACATGTAACGCAGGCTACAGCAGCCACAGTATCTGTAGATTCATGTAACACAGGCTACAGCAGCCACAGTATCTCTGTAGATACATGTAACACAGGCTACAGCAGCCACAGTATCTCTGTAGATTCATGTAACGCAGGCTACAGCAGCCACAGTATCTCTGTAGATACATGTAACACAGGCTACAGCAGCCACAGTATCTCTGTAGATACATGTAACGCAGGCTACAGCAGCCACAGTATCTCTGTAGATACATGTAACGCAGGCTACAGCAGCCACAGTATCTCTGTAGATGCATGTAACGCAGGCTACAGCAGCCACAGTATCTCTGTAGATACATGTAACGCAGGCTACAGCAGCCACAGTATCTGTAGATACATGTAACGCAGGATACAGCAGCCACAGTATCTCTGTGGATACATGTAACGCAGGCTACAGCAGCCACAGTATCTGTGTAGATACATGTAACGCAGGCTACAGCAGCCACAGTATCTCTGTAGATACATGTAACGCAGGCTACAGCAGCCACAGTATCTCTGTGGATACATGTAACGCAGGCTACAGCAGCCACAGTATCTGTGTAGATACATGTAACGCAGGCTACAGCAGCCACAGTATCTCTGTAGATACATGTAACACAGGCTACAGCAGCCACAGTATCTGTGTAGATACATGTAACGCAGGCTACAGCAGCCACAGTATCTCTGTAGATACATGTAACACAGGCTACAGCAGCCACAGTATCTCTGTATCTCTGGCTAGTGATCGGCCACTTTTGGATCAAGTTTCATTTTGTTTTGCTGGCAGTACACCGCTGTGCTCTAGATGGCGCTGTTGCTTACTGTATAAAGACCCTTCAGCTGATTTTAGCCTGTGTTACTGTGGCAAAGTGCCCCCCCCTGTGTATTATATGTTACGTGTTGTGTGTAAATGTTGGTGTATAGTCATCGGTACACGGGATATAAACGGGTCTGTGTTGCACATGTGTTTAAATTGTAGATTTGTATTTAGGCACGAGGAGGGCACAAATCACATCACGTGCAAGTAAAAAGTAATAATATGTGAGCACGGGGAATTGCACTTTAATTAATTCACGTGCAGTTGTACCGAGATTCCAATTGAATGATTGACTAGCAATCGAAGTCTCGGTACAACTGCATAAAAGCTGTATGTTTTCACCACTCGGGTGGTGTGTTCGTTGAGTGGAGAACGGGAGAGAGAGAAGGAGAGTAATACTTCTAACAATTGCTATCGCGTGCTGTAGGACCAGCACGATACTTGTTTATTTATTTACTCACCGTGTTTGTGTGTCTGTCCGTCCACCATTTGTTTAATTGATAGTCCGTTTTTGTTCGTCTATTTATTTTGGCGCAAGTGCCGTGTCCTGTTTTTGTGTTCTATTATTTTGTTTATTAAATGCTGAGCGCGATCACGCGCTCAGCTTCACCAAAACCCCAAGTCTCTGTCTGCTGTGTGTTTCTATCTCTGGTCTGAGTTCCTCCCTGCAGCCAGCCTGTCACAGTTACATATACATCTCTAACAGTGACTAGAACTGAAGAGCAGCTCCTGGACTCCTGTCAAAGCGCTGTAAACAGTGTATCTTTGATGTCTGAAATCGTGGTGCACACAGGAAGGCTTCACCTTTCTTGAACATTGGAGCACATTCTACAACAAGGACAATCTATATAGGTGGGACGGACTGCACTTAAATGAAAAGGGAACCAATCTACCTCAGAGAAAGGATCCTCAAGGAGGTTCAGAAGCATTTACACTAGAAATGGAAGGGGGGAGAAATCAACAAAAAAAAACAGAAGGGCAATTACATTAAAACAAGGGCAACAACTCAGGTAAGACAGCCATTAAATAAATGTATTTATCTAAATGCTAGAAGTCTCAAAAACAATGTTAGAACTTGAAGCTACTGCACTAACAAGTAACTATGATGTGATACGTGTTACAGAAACTTGGTTATCCGAGAGTGATGGAGATGAATATAATATTAGTGGGTATACACTGTATTGGAAAGACAGGCAGGACAGAACAGGTGGAGAGGTAGCGCTATACATAAGAAATAGTCTTGAAGCCCAGGTGTTAAAATTGGAAGAAACATCTGGAAGAAACAAAAAACAACGCAGAATCAATATTGGTCAGAATAATGGACACAAATTCAAAAGGGTATAATAGGGGCATGCTATAGACCGCCAAATTCAGATACAGAGCAAAATAATCTGTTATACAATGACATTAGAAATGTGTGCAGCAAAGGAGAAGCAATATTAAATGGGGGATTTCAACTTCAACAACAACAGAGGTCTGAGAACCATTAGCAAACTCAGACCACAACATGGTCTCATTTTGAAGTGCTTTTTAAAACTCCAAAAGTAATGACTAAAGCTAAGGTTTACAATTTTAGAAAAGCAAACTATAAAGGTATGAAACAGAGACTAACAGAAGTAGATTGGTGTGAAATAGAGAAAACATCCACAGAAAAAGGATGGCTTTTTTTAAAATGTAGTACTAGAGGCGCAAAACAGTTACATCCCAAAAGTAATCAAATCTAAAACAAAATGGCCAAAATGGTTTAATAGATCAATTAAAAAAAAAAAAAAATCAGCGAACGCAAGTCAAAAAGGCCAAGAGAGAGATAGAAATGAACATTGTTAAGGAGGCTAAAACCAATTCCAAAAAGTTTTTCCAATATTATAACAGCAAGAGAACATTCAAAGAGGAGGTTAAATGTCTAAGAGACACAAATGGCAAAATCATAAACAAAGAAAAAAAATAGCAAATATATTAAATGATTACTTTTCACAAGTTTTTACAAAGGAGGATACGGACAACATGCCCCACATGTCGACCTGTTTCTATCCAGTTTTAAATAACTTTAGCATAACAGAGGCAGAAGTGTTAAAGGGACTAGGAGCTCTTAAAATAAACAAATCCCCTGGGCCGGATGAGATCCTCCCAATAGTACTCAAAGAAATGAAAGAAGTTATTTACAAACCGCTAACCAAGATCATGCAACAGTCTCTTGACACAGGGGTTGTACCGACAGACTGGAAAATTGCAAACGTAATACCAATCCACAAAAAGAGAGACAAAACCGAACCAGGTAACTACAGACCAATAAAGCCTGACTTCTATTATATGGAAACTATAATAAGATCCAAAATGGAAAATTACCTATATGGTAACAATATCCTGGGAGACAGTCAGCATGGTTTTAAGAAAGGGAAATAACTAACCTGCTTGATTTTTTTGAGGATGCAACATCGACAATGGATAATTGCAAAGCATACGACATGGTTTATTTAGATTTCCAGAAAGCTTTTGACAAAGTCCTGCATAAAAGATTAATTCTCAAACTGAATGCAGTTGGGATTCAAGGAAATGCATGCATATGGATTAGGGAGTGGTTAACATGTAGAAAACAGAAAGTACTGATTAGAGGAGAAACCTCAAAATGGAGCGAGGTAACCAGTGGTGTACCACAGGGATCAGTATTAGGTCCTCTGCTATTCCTAATCTACATTAATGATTTAGATTCTGGTACAGTAAGCAAACTTGTTAAATTTGCAGACAACACAAAAAGAGTAGCAAACACTGTTGCAGCAGTAAAGGTCATTCAAAATGATCTAGACACCATTCAGAACTGGGCAGACACATGGCAAATGACATTTAATAGAGAAAGGTGTAAAGTACTGCACGCAGGCAATAGAAATGTGCATTATAAGTATCACATGGGAGATACTGAAATTGAAGAAGGGAACTATGAAAAAGACCTAGGAGTTTATGTTGACTCAGAAATGTCTTCATCTAGACAATGTGGGGAAGCTATAAAAAAGGCCAACAAGATGCTTGGATATATTGTGAGAAGTGTTGAATTTAAATCAAGGGAAGTAATGTTAAAACTCTACAATGCATTAGTAAGACCTCACCTAGAATATTGTGTTCAGTTCTGGTCACCTCGTTACAAAAAGGATATTGATGCTGTAGAAAGAGTGCAAAGAAGAGCTACCAGAATTATTCTGGGTTTAAAAGGCATGTCGTATGCAGACAGGCTAAAAGAATTGAATCTAATCAGTCTTGAATAGAGAAGACGATGCGGTGATCTGATTCAAGCATTCAAAATCCTAAAAGGTATTGACAATGTCGACCCAGGGGTCTTCTTTGACCTGAAAAAAGAAACAAGAACCAGGGATCACAAATGGAGATTAGGTAAAGGAGCATTCAGAACAAAAAATAGGAGGCACTTTTTTACACAGAAAGAATTGTGGGAGTCTGGAACCAACTCCCCAGTAATGTTGTTGAAGCTGACACCCTGGGATCCTTCAAGAAGCTACTTGATGAGATTCTGGGATCAATAAGCTACTAACAACCAAACGAGCAAGATGGGCTGAATGGCCTCCTCTCGTTTGTAAACTTTTTTATGTTCTTGTGAATGCAATAAGAAGCACTCACAAGAATTGCAAACATCACAAACAGGTCAGGGCAAATATGTAATATGAAGCTGCTTGTGTTGTTAAACAAGGTTGCATCTTAGGCTGTGGAGAATTACACAATCATTTAAACAAGCTGTTTGATTGTTTTGTTAAAACATTTAATAGTGTATTGAGGGTATTGAATCTGTGAATGATTGAACTGTGCAGTAATACAGGACTGCTGTGCTAACACCATACCAAAAATATTTAAAAAATGCACTAATCAATAAAAATGTAACAATCAAATACATGTAGTTTGTCATAAGTACTGACCACTGGAAATACATTTTCTAATTCATTATGTAAAACAAAAGCATGCTGTATATTTTAAGTTGTTTAATATGTGTCTCGGTGTTCTATTTTTGGGCTGCAGAATGACTCTGGTTACATTACATGCTACACAGCGTGCTGCACAGTTTTAATATCGATGTATTTTTTGTAAAAGCGCCTTCGCAAGCGCTCTGCGAGAGACGCTTCAAATTATTTTTAGTTGTCGTGTCCTGCGTGTGAGGCGGTTAAATACTATGAAGAAAGGAAGCATTAAAAAGAAACTGAATTGCAGAACATCTGCATGAAAGAGAGAGAACGGGCTGGGCTGCAGTGTGGAAGCCAGTGGGTTTGAGGAGCTCAGTGGTTGGAGAACGGGCTGGGCTGCAGTGTGGAAGCCAGTGGGTTTGAGGAGCTCAGTGGTTGGAGAACGGGCTGGGCTGCAGTGTGGAAGCCAGTGGGTTTGAGGAGCTCAGTGGTTGGAGAACGGGCTGGGCTGCAGTGTGGAAGGCAGTGGGTTTGAGGAGCTCAGTGGTTGGAGAACGGGCTGGGCTGCAGTGTGGAAGCCAGTGGGTTTGAGGAGCTCAGTGGTTGGAGAACGGGCTGGGCTGCAGTGTGGAAGGCAGTGGGTTTGAGGAGCTCAGTGGTTGGAGAACAGGCTGGGCCCCAGTATGGAAGGCAGTGGGTTTGAGGAGCTCAGTGGTTGGAGAACGGGCTGGGCTGCAGTGTGGAAGGCAGTGGGTTTGAGGAGCTCAGTGGTTGGAGAATGGGCTGGGCCCCAGTGTGGAAGGCAGTGGGTTTGAGGAGCTCAGTGGTTGGAGAACGGGCTGGGCTGCAGTGTGGAAGGCAGTGGGTTTGAGGAGCTCAGTGGTTGGAGAACGGGCTGGGCTGCAGTGTGGAAGGCAGTGGGTTTGAGGAGCTCAGTGGTTGGGGAACGGGCTGAGCTGCAGTCTGGAAGGCAGTGGGTTTGAGGAGCTCAGTGGTTGGGGAACGGGCTGAGCTGCAGTGTGGAAGGCAGTGGGTTTGAGGAGCTCAGAGTCCTGCCAGCACAATACAAAGAAGCTTGCTCCAAAGTGGCAGTTCAGTGAGATTGCTCTTCAACAAGAAAGAAAAGGAAGATTAGCACTCTCTTAATGAGACGGGGAGAGCAGTCTAGTTTCATGACAGGTTTGCTCTGTGCAGTATTGCTTGTAGACAGTGGAATTTGAGTTAATCATTTCTAAACACAGCTGAATTTATTTAGAGCATTGTACAGCACTGGGGTCACCCTGGACTGTACCTCAGGGTTACCCATAAAAATAATTGATTGATGCAATCCAGGGAAAATTACTCAAAACAATCAATCCAGCTGTGGCTTATCCTGGTTGGGTATAGCAGTGGCGGCTGGTGAGGTCTGTGGCAGGGGAGGCGGGTGTGCGAGTGGAGAATTAGTGAGTTTGAGTTGTGGCTGAACCCAGCTGTACGGCACTCTTATGTGTGTTGATGTGTGTCAGAAGAGCCTACCTGTTTATATAAGGGTGTCACAGAGCAGCTCACAGGTGGATGGTGTTCGTGTGGAAAAGGCTCCCTCGGACGGTGGTTAGCTGAAGACGTATTAATCTCCCTCCCTTTCTCTGATCACAGGGGGTCACACAGCAGGGCAGACTGGGTGGATGGCTGTTTGAGGTCTGCTCTGTCTTTTTCAATCCCTCCTTTCTCTCTCTCTCTCTCTCTCTCTCTCTCTCTCTCTCTCTCTCTGGTCTGCTGGTAATCTACTGTAATAAACAAAATAAGAATGTAATATAATCTACTGTATTAATAAAAAATGGCATGTTTGCTTGTTTGTTTTAAATAGTTTCTTTGGAGAATTATAGTTAATAAAATATAATGAAATGATATATTAATATTACATGAGCTTCACCATAGCTAGTGCTTCCTTGTTCTGCATTTAACCACCAGAGAATCCCCCAGCTATGAATGTATTTGAACTATAATGTAGATCACATACAAATGTCCAGAAATAAGCATACAGCTGTATAATTTATCATCTCAGTAGAATTATAATAATTTCATAATAAATAACAATAATAAACATAACAATTAAGCACAAATGTTATGACAACACTAAAAACTAACTGACTTATACAAACAAAAGTTGGCTTTATTAAGAATTTGATAGTAAAAATGACAATTTTAAATTTATAATAGTTAAGTTGTTGATTTAAAAAAAATAATGGAGCTCTCTCTCCTACCTCCCTAATTACTAAGGCTTCCTCCAAATATGTTAATATTTCCTAATTGGTGTAACTGCAATCAATTAACAATTGCACTCGAGCTCACTCTGCTCTCGTCATCTCTCTCGCTCTCTCACTGTTCACTGCTCTCTCACTCTCTCTCTCGCTCTCTCACTGTTCTCTCTCTCTCGCTCTCTCACTGTTCGTCTCTCTCTCTCACTCTCTCACTGTTCCGCTCTCTCGCACTCTCTCTCGCTCTCTCACTGTTCCAGCTCTCTCACTCTCTCTCTCTCTCACTGTTCCGCTCTCGCTCTCTCTCTCTCTCTCACTGTTCCGCGCTCTCTCGCACTCTCTCTCACGCTCTCTCACTGTTCCGCGCTCTCTCGCACTCTCTCTCGCTCTCTCACTGTTCCGCTCTCTCGCACTCTCTCTCGCTCTCTCACTGTTCCGCTCTCGCACTCTCTCTCGCTCTCTCACTGTTCCGCTGCTCTCTCGCTCTCTCTCTCGCTCTCTCACTGTTCCGCTCTCTCTCTCTCTCTCTCTCACTGTTCCGCTCTCTCACTCTCTCTCGCTCTCTCACTGTTCTCGCTCTCTCACTGTTCCGCTCTCTCGCACTCTCTCTCTCGCTCTCTCACTGTTCCGCTCTCTCGCACTCTCTCTCGCTCTCTCACTGTTCCGCTCTCTCGCACTCTCTCTCTGCTCTCTCACTGTTCCGCTCTCTCGCACTCTCTCTCGCTCTCTCTCTCGCACTCTCTCTCTCTCGCTCTCTCACTGTTCCGCGCTCTCTCGCACTCTCTCTCTCGCTCTCTCACTGTTCCGCGCTCTCTCGCACTCTCTCTCGCAATCTCTCTCGCACTCTCTCACTGTTCCGCGCTCTCTCTCTCGCTCTCTCACTGTTCCGCGCTCTCTCTCGCTCTCTCTCTCGCTCTCTCACTGTTCCGCGCTCTCTCGCACTCTCTCTCTCTCTCACTGTTCCGCTCTCTCGCACTCTCTCTCGCTCTCTCACTGTTCCGCTCTCTCGCTCTCTCTCGCTCTCTCACTGTTCCTGCTCTCTCGCTCTCTCTCGCTCTCTCACTGTTCCGCTCTCTCACTCTCTCTCGCTCTCTCACTGTTCCGCGCTCTCTCGCACTCTCTCTCGCTCTCTCACTGTTCCGCTCTCTCGCACTCTCTCTCTGCTCTCTCACTGTTCACGTCTCTCTCGCTCTCTCTCTGCTCTCTCACTGTTCCGCTCTCTCGCACTCTCTCACGCTCTCTCACTGTTTCAGCACTCTCTCTCTCTCGCTCTCTCACTGTTCCAGCTCTCTCGCACTCTCTCTCTCGCGCACTCTCACTGTTCTCAATCCTCGCTCTCTCGCACATGTGCAATACAGGGTCGGTGGCACTGTCTCCCTGTACTAAAAAATTACTGCGCTTAATCCAATAAGAGAACGCTTTCAAGCACCACGTGTCTTCTGCAATTTCAATGGGAAGAAACCGAGATAGACAAAGCCCATGAAGGAAGAGCCATCATTAGAATTGCACCTGCAGAGGGCGATATATTGCTTGCAATCTCTTTTTTTACACCGTTAACACACGCACACACACACTTATACTTGTATTATTAATTGTGTATATATACAGTATATATATATATATATATATATATATATATATATATATATATATATATATATATATATATTATATTTAAAAATGGGGAGGCGCTGCGTCCCTAGCCTCCCCTGAGAAACCTCATCTGGGGTATAGGCTGATCAAATCAACAGACACACGTCTTCAGTCTGAAGGCACCAGCTGGAACATCTGTCTGTTTGACTTTGGGTCTTGTAAATTTGACCTTGGTGTCATTTTAGCGTAATGCTTTGTTGCGTTTGAGAGACTGCTTAGATTACCAAATGAATCAGTGATTGTGTGGAGTTCAATAATCCAAGGAAAGACACCCCGAGGGAATCATCTGTGATTCAGGGTTTCTCTGAGGTGTTTTTTTACTAAATCTTCGGTTGTACTCGCGTTCACAATTTAGTGGTCACTTATTTCAAGTTAATTCAGTATGTTTACATAATTCAGATACAACACGCTAGATAAAATGCTGCATCCTGGTACCTTTACTGTAGGTCACATGGTCTGATTGTAGCTAGACCACTGGAGTGAGTTTGACCTACAACACAGGAAGTGATTGGGTACCAGGAAGCAGCAGCAACTTTTACTTAGCATTTTATTCATTTTATTTTAAGTGAAATGTGCTTGTGCTAATATGAGGTGGAAAAGGGGGGTTAAAATCCTGGTTAGCTCCCCTTAAAGGGGATCCAGTGACACTAGTGCTAATAAGAGGTAATGGATGGTGTACCTGCAGCTGAAACTACAGTGCTGTACATCATGTGAGTGACCTACACAGCACAGGAAGTGGCAGTGAGAGAGAGAGAGAGAGAGGCGTGCTGTGAGTCAGGCTGGGGGGGCGAGCTCACAGTGTTTCCTGTACTGTATCCTGGCTGATGTCATGTCCTCTTGTGTGAGCGCAGCAGTTTCTCTCAGAGTACGGAGTAGGAGAGTTGAGATGAACCCTGTAGGGTCTCGGGAGGGGCTCTGCCACTCCTTTGCACTCCAGTACACTCTGCAGCCTTCTCGCTCTGAAATCCAGAAAAGTAAATTCAGCCAATCAGCGTGACACACAGGAGAGCCCTATCCAATCAAAGTAGAGTAATAACCCAAAATATCAGAAAAATGCTCAGCTCTCACCCTGTGTTTGTCAAGCTCAGCTCTTACCCTGTGTTTGAGAGGCTCAGCTCTCACCCTGTGTTTGAGAGGCTCAGCTCTCACCCTGTGTTTGAGAGGCTCAGCTCTCACCCTGTGTTTGAGAGGCTCAGCTCTTACCCTGTGTTTGAGAGGCTCAGCTCTTACCCTGTGTTTGAGAGGCTCAGCTCTTACCCTGTGTTTGAGAGGCTCAGCTCTTACCCTGTGCTTGAGAGGCTCAGCTCTTACCCTGTGTTTGAGAGGCTCAGCTCTTACCCTGTGTTTGAGAGGCTCAGCTCTTACCCTGTGCTTGAGAGGCTCAGCTCTTACCCTGTGTTTGAGAGGCTCAGCTCTTACCCTGTGTTTGAGAGGCTCAGCTCTCACCCTGTGTTTGAGAGGCTCAGCTCTCACCCTGTGTTTGAGAGGCTCAGCTCTCACCCTGTGTTTGTGCTCCAGCACAGCAGCCCTTCTCTTTACTTCCTGCTTGTGTTGACAGAGTTGGAACGTCCTGGTAACAGAAGCCGTTTGTGAAGCTTTGCTGCCCTCACCTGGTGAAAGTGAACCAGTGTAGTGTTGTGCACTGAGCTCTCTGAGTGTTTTTTACCATGCTGAGGATGCATATCTGTGGTGGAGCTGTCTCTCAGTCTGTATATCACTCTTCAGATACTGGAGGTCTCCCTGTCCCCTCTCCTCTCAGACCTCACCATGGTCTGTGTGCAGTTTAAAGAGAAGGGCTTCTCTCTCCAGTCTCACTCTCTCCTCTCTCCTCTCAGATCTCACCATGGTCTGTGTGCATTGTAAAGAGAAGGGCTCCTCTCTCCAGTCTCACTCGTCTCTCCTCTCTCCTCTCTCCTCTCAGATCTCACCATGGTCTGTGTGCAGTTTAAAGAGAAGGGCTCCTCTCTCCAGTCTCACTCTCTCCTCTCTCCTCTCAGATCTCACCATGGTCTGTGTGCATTGTAAAGAGAAGGGCTCCTCTCTCCAGTCTCACTCTCTCGTCTCTCCTCTCTCCTCTCTCCTCTCAGATCTCACCATGGGCTGTGTGCAGTTTAAAGAGAAGGGCTCCTCTCTCCAGTCTCACTCTCTCCTCTCTCCTCTCAGACCTCACCATGGTCTGTGTGCATTGTAAAGAGAAGGGCTCCTCTCTCCAGTCTCACTCTCTCCTCTCTCCTCTCAGATCTCACCATGGGCTGTGTGCATTGTAAAGAGAAGGGCTCTTCCTCCAAGTCTCAGGAGGTGGTGGCAGATGGGAGCCAGCAGCCCTCGCACCCCGTTCTGGGACCTGACCCGACCAATCCGAGCCAGCCGGGCAGCTTCGCCCGCATCCCCGACTTCAACAACTTCCAGAACACGCCCGTCTCCACGGCAATGCCCTTTGGAGGTTCCACCCCCTTCCCCTCCGCAACGCTGCAGTCCACAGGAGGGGGAGGGGCTTTCACTGGTGAGGACACGCTGTCACACACACACCGACGTGCTGACACACGCACACACATCAACGCGCTGTCACACAGACACGCACACAGACAGACATGGATGCCATTATATTTTCCTCCAGTTTAGGTCAAATGATTCAGTATGGCTTAAGTGTCATTTTCAATCCCTTCCGTTGGACTTTATTTTTTTTGTGTGTTTGAGAATATTAACATTACAGCTGACAGTGCAATCCTCTTCAGATCGCAGTTGAAAATGCATCAATGAGCCTTACTCTCAAGAGCTTTACTGATGGCGTTGGTTTTCTATACTATAGTAAGATAGTGGAGGTGGATGTCAGTATGTACATATCTCACACTTTAGATATACTAGAGAAGAATTTGTACAATTGGGATGAAACTTGGTAAGGACATTCTTTTGAGTATTGTAATCTGGGGGTACATGCAGGCACCTATCCGTATCCCTCTGTCAGTTTGTGCCACACTGTGGATGCAGGTGTTCGCTGTAGGTCACAGTGATGGTGAGTCTGTGTGTCTGTCCCGTGCAGGCGGGGGGGTGACGCTGTTCCTGGCACTGTACGAGTATGATGCTCGCACTGAAGATGATCTCAGCTTCATGAAGGGGGAGAAATTCCACATCATCAACAACGCGTAGGTACCAGGGAGGAGGCCCAGCAGCTTTAAACGGTCTTTGACTTGTCATTTTCTATATAGAAACACAGTAGTGTTCTAGTTTAGTGTCAACACACTGTCCAGTGTCTCTGGTATGCTACATAGAATGAACACTATAGACTATATTGTAGTAAACTACGATGCTTCAACCACTACTACAGAAAACCTATTGTTCAGTGATGAAACAGGTAGAATGTGGTGTGTTTTGTGTATGTGTGTCTGTTTCACTGCAGTGTCTGGTCTCAGCCCTCAACATTGACTAACACTTGATTTTTCAGGGAGGGTGACTGGTGGGAGGCCCGATCTTTGGATACTGGGAGGACTGGGTACATTCCCAGTAACTACGTTGCCCCAGTGGATTCCATCCAGGCTGAGGAGTGAGTACTGTAGCACACGAGCACCCTGCTGATGTGTGCAGGTTTTCTGCATCAGTTCTTGGTGGTGTTTCCTCCTGATGTATTTCTTATATCCACTAGGGCAGTGTTGCAGGGGGGAGGCTTAATGGTTACACTCTGGTGTACCTACCAGCTGTACTTGCAGATAATGTTTTAGCACACCTAGTCATTTATAAGAGGGTAAAACAGGACTTCACTGAAATACAAAAGGAAATGATATTGTATACTTTTGGAAACTCATTTTTCAGTTTTGGACGAAGCAAACAAGGTGGCAATTCCTCTGATAATACCCCTTTGTCCTCCCTGGATGTTTACTCCCCCTAGTGGTTGTGTGTGTGTGTGTGTGTAGCGATGCACTGTAACAGGTGTCTGCGCCTCTCAGGTGGTATTTCGGGAAGATGGGGCGAAAGGATGCGGAGCGCCAGCTGCTGTGCATTGGGAACCCCCGAGGCACCTTCCTGATACGAGAGAGTGAGACCACCAAGGGTAAGAGCAGCTGAGACCCCCAGAGAAACCTGCTGTCACTCCCCTCCATACAGCACCTCACACACAGACCAGACACGCTGTCACTCCCCTCCATACAGCACCTCACACACAGACCAGACACGCTGTCACTCCCCTCAATACAGCACCTCACACACAGACCAGACACGCTGTCACTCCTCTCAATACAGCACCTCACACACAGACCAGACACGCTGTCACTCCCCTCCATACAGCACCTCACACACAGACCAGACACGCTGTCACTCCCCTCAATACAGCACCTCACACACAGACCAGACACGCTGTCACTCCCCTCCATACAGCACCTCACACACAGACCAGACACGCTGTCACTCCCCTCAATACAGCACCTCACACACAGACCAGACACGCTGTCACTCCCCTCAATACAGCACCTCACACACAGACCAGACACGCTGTCACTCCCTCAATACAGCACCTCACACACAGACCAGACACGCTGTCACTCCCCTCAATACAGCACCTCACACACAGACCAGACACGCTGTCACTCCCCTCAATACAGCACCTCACACACAGACCAGACACGCTGTCACTCCCCTCAATACAGCACCTCACACACAGACCAGACACGCTGTCACTCCCCTCAATACAGCACCTCACACACAGACCAGACACGCTGTCACTCCCCTCAATACAGCACCTCACACACAGACCAGACACCGCTGTCACTCCCCTCAATACAGCACCTCACACACAGACCAGACACGCTGTCACTCCCTCAATACAGCACCTCACACACAGACCAGACACGCTGTCACTCCCTCAATACAGCACCTCACACACAGACCAGACACGCTGTCACTCCCCTCATACAGCACCTCACACACAGACCAGACACGCTGTCACTCCCTCCATACAGCACCTCACACACAGACCAGACACGCTGTCACTCTCCTCAATACAGCACCTCACACACAGACCAGACACGCTGTCACTCCTCTCAATACAGCACCTCACACACAGACCAGACACGCTGTCACTCCCTCCATACAGCACCTCACACACAGACCAGACACGCTGTCACTCCTCTCAATACAGCACCTCACACACAGACCAGACACGCTGTCACTCCCTCAATACAGCACCTCACACACAGACCAGACACGCTGTCACTCCCTCCATACAGCACCTCACACACAGACCAGACACGCTGTCACTCCCTCAATACAGCACCTCACACACAGACCAGACACGCTGTCACTCCCTCAATACAGCACCTCACACACAGACCAGACACGCTGTCACTCCTCCATACAGCACCTCACACAGACCAGACACGCTGTCACTCCCTCATACAGCACCTCACACACAGACCAGACACGCTGTCACTCCCTCCATACAGCACCTCACACACAGACCAGACACGCTGTCACTCCCTCAATACAGCACCTCACACACAGACCAGACACGCTGTCACTCCCCTCAATACAGCACCTCACACACAGACCAGACACGCTGTCACTCCCTCCATACAGCACCTCACACACAGACCAGACACGCTGTCACTCCCTCCAATACAGCACCTCACACACAGACCAGACACGCTGTCACTCCCTCCATACAGCACCTCACACACAGACCAGACACGCTGTCACTCCCTCCATACAGCACCTCACACACAGACCAGACACGCTGTCACTCCCTCCATACAGCACCTCACACACAGACCAGACACGCTGTCACTCTCCTCAATACAGCACCTCACACACAGACCAGACACGCTGTCACTCCCTCATACAGCACCTCACACACAGACCAGACACGCTGTCACTCCCTCAATACAGCACCTCACACACAGACCAGACACGCTGTCACTCCCTCAATACAGCACCTCACACACAGACCAGACACGCTGTCACTCCCTCAATACAGCACCTCACACACAGACCAGACACGCTGTCACTCCCCTCCATACAGCACCTCACACACAGACCAGACACGCTGTCACTCCCCTCCATACAGCACCTCACACACAGACCAGACACGCTGTCACTCCTCTCAATACAGCACCTCACACACAGACCAGACACGCTGTCACTCCCCTCCATACAGCACCTCACACACAGACCAGACACGCTGTCACTCCCCTCCATACAGCACCTCACACACAGACCAGACACGCTGTCACTCTCTCAATACAGCACCTCACACACAGACCAGACACGCTGTCACTCCCTCAATACAGCACCTCACACACAGACCAGACACGCTGTCACTCCCCTCAGTACAGCACCTCACACACAGACCAGACACGCTGTCACTCCCCTCAATACAGCACCTCACACACAGACCAGACACGCTGTCACTCCTCTCAATACAGCACCTCACACACAGACCAGACACGCTGTCACTCCTCTCCATACAGCACCTCACACACAGACCAGACACGCTGTCACTCCTCTCAATACAGCACCTCACACACAGACCAGACACGCTGTCACTCCCCTCAATACAGCACCTCACACACAGACCAGACACGCTGTCACTCCCCTCAATACAGCACCTCACACACAGACCAGACACGCTGTCACTCCCTCAATACAGCACCTCACACACAGACCAGACACGCTGTCACTCCCCTCAATACAGCACCTCACACACAGACCAGACACGCTGTCACTCCTCTCAATACAGCACCTCACACACAGACCAGACACGCTGTCACTCCCTCCATACAGCACCTCACACACAGACCAGACACGCTGTCACTCCCCTCAATACAGCACCTCACACACAGACCAGACACGCTGTCACTCCCTCCATACAGCACCTCACACACAGACCAGACACGCTTGTCACTCCTCTCAATACAGCACCTCACACACAGACCAGACACGCTGTCACTCCCCATACAGCACCTACAGCACCTCACACACAGACCAGACACGCTGTCACTCCCTCCATACAGCACCTCACACACAGACCAGACACGCTGTCACTCCCTCCATACAGCACCTCACACACAGACCAGACACGCTGTCACTCCCTCAATACAGCACCTCACACACAGACCAGACACGCTGTCACTCCCCTCATACAGCACCTCACACACAGACCAGACACGCTGTCACTCCCTCCATACAGCACCTCACACACAGACCAGACACGCTGTCACTCCTCTCAATACAGCACCTCACACACAGACCAGACACGCTGTCACTCCTCTCAATACAGCACCTCACACACAGACCAGACACGCTGTCACTCCCCTCAATACAGCACCTCACACACAGACCAGACACGCTGTCACTCCCCTCCATACAGCACCTCACACACAGACCAGACACGCTGTCACTCCCTCCATACAGCACCTCACACACAGACCAGACACGCTGTCACTCCTCTCAATACAGCACCTCACACACAGACCAGACACGCTGTCACTCCCTCTCATACAGCACCTCACACACAGACCAGACACGCTGTCACTCCCTCCATACAGCACCTCACACACAGACCAGACACGCTGTCACTCCTCTCAATACAGCACCTCACACACAGACCAGACACGCTGTCACTCCCCTCAATACAGCACCTCACACACAGACCAGACACGCTGTCACTCCCTCAATACAGCACCTCACACACAGACCAGACACGCTGTCACTCCTCCATACAGCACCTCACACACAGACCAGACACGCTCTCACTCCTCCATACAGCACTCACACACAGACCAGCACGCTTCACTCCTCAATACAGCACCTCACACACAGACCAGACACGCTGTCACTCCCTCCATACAGCACCTCACACACAGACCAGACACGCTGTCACTCCCCTCCATACAGCACCTCACACACAGACCAGACACGCTGTCACTCCCTCAATACAGCACCTCACACACAGACCAGACACGCTGTCACTCCCTCCATACAGCACCTCACACACAGACCAGACACGCTGTCACTCCTCTCCATACAGCACCTCACACACAGACCAGACACGCTGTCACTCCCTCCATACAGCACCTCACACACAGACCAGACACGCTGTCACTCCCTCCATACAGCACCTCACACACAGACCAGACACGCTGTCACTCCCTCCATACAGCACCTCACACACAGACCAGACACGCTGTCACTCCCTCAATACAGCACCTCACACACAGACCAGACACGCTGTCACTCCCTCCATACAGCACCTCACACACAGACCAGACACGCTTGTCACTCCTCTCAATACAGCACCTCACACACAGACCAGACACGCTGTCACTCCCTCAATACAGCACCTCACACACAGACCAGACACGCTGTCACTCCCTCAATACAGCACCTCACACACAGACCAGACACGCTGTCACTCCTCTCAATACAGCACCTCACACACAGACCAGACACGCTGTCACTCCTCTCAATACAGCACCTCACACACAGACCAGACACGCTGTCACTCCCTCAATACAGCACCTCACACACAGACCAGACACGCTGTCACTCCCTCAATACAGCACCTCACACACAGACCAGACACGCTGTCACTCCCTCCATACAGCACCTCACACACAGACCAGACACGCTGTCACTCCCTCCATACAGCACCTCACACACAGACCAGACACGCTGTCACTCCCCTCCATACAGCACCTCACACACAGACCAGACACGCTGTCACTCCCCTCAATACAGCACCTCACACACAGACCAGACACGCTGTCACTCCCCTCCATACAGCACCTCACACACAGACCAGACACGCTGTCACTCCCCTCCATACAGCACCTCACACACAGACCAGACACGCTGTCACTCCCCTCAATACAGCACCTCACACACAGACCAGACACGCTGTCACTCCTCTCAATACAGCACCTCACACACAGACCAGACACGCTGTCACTCCCCTCAATACAGCACCTCACACACAGACCAGACACGCTGTCACTCCTCTCAATACAGCACCTCACACACAGACCAGACACGCTGTCACTCCTCTCAATACAGCACCTCACACACAGACCAGACACGCTGTCACTCCCCTCAATACAGCACCTCACACACAGACCAGACACGCTGTCACTCCCCTCAATACAGCACCTCACACACAGACCAGACACGCTGTCACTCCCTCAATACAGCACCTCACACACAGACCAGCACTCCGTCACTCCCCTCAATACAGCACCTCACACACAGACCAGACACGCTGTCACTCCCCTCCATACAGCACCTCACACACAGACCAGACACGCTGTCACTCCCCTCAATACAGCACCTCACACACAGACCAGACACGCTGTCACTCTCCTCAATACAGCACCTCACACACAGACCAGACACGCTGTCACTCCCCTCCATACAGCACCTCACACACAGACCAGACACGCTGTCACTCCCTCAATACAGCACCTCACACACAGACCAGACACGCTGTCACTCCCTCAATACAGCACCTCACACACAGACCAGACACGCTGTCACTCCCCTCCATACAGCACCTCACACACAGACCAGACACGCTGTCACTCCCCTCAATACAGCACCTCACACACAGACCAGACACGCTGTCACTCCCCTCAATACAGCACCTCACACACAGACCAGACACGCTGTCACTCCCCTCAATACAGCACCTCACACACAGACCAGACACGCTGTCACTCTCCTCAATACAGCACCTCACACACAGACCAGACACGCTGTCACTCCCCTCCATACAGCACCTCACACACAGACCAGACACGCTGTCACTCCTCTCAATACAGCACCTCACACACAGACCAGACACGCTGTCACTCCCCTCAATACAGCACCTCACACACAGACCAGACACACTGTCACTTCCCTCCATACAGCACCTCACACACAGACCAGCCTCCACTCACTCCCCTCAATACAGCACCTCACACACAGACCAGACACGCTGTCACTCCTCTCCATACAGCACCTCACACACAGACCAGACACGCTGTCACTCCCCACTGGTCTAGTTGACAAACAGACAGCAGCTTTCCAAGTTCTGAACTGTTTTTTCCTGTTTGAAGTTGTTTTGTCTGTTGTTGACTTGCCCCTCCCTGCCTGCCTGCCTCTCTCTCTCTCAGGAGCATACTCCCTGTCTATCCGCGACTGGGACAGGCTGAGGGGACCACGTCAAGCACTATAAGATCCGCAAGCTGGACAACGGCGGCTATTACATCACCACGCGCTCGCAGTTTGACACGGTGTCGCAGCTCGTGAAGCACTATAAAGGTGAGTCGCAGGTTTGTTCTCTGGACTGTGAACCGGTCCAAACCGAGGCGCCGAGGAGCTGAGACCCAGCCGTGACAGTAACAAATAAATCTAACCAGGTGAACCGGTCCAAACCGAGGTGCCGAAGAGCTGAGACCCAGCCGTGACAGTAACAAATAAATCTAACCAGGTGAACCGGTCCAAACCGAGGCGCCGAGGAGCTGAGACCCAGCCGTGACAATAACAAATAAATCTAACCAGGTGAACCGGTCCAAACCGAGGTGCCGAGGAGCTGAGACCCAGCCGTGACAATAACAAATAAATCTAACCAGGTGAACCGGTCCAAACCGAGGTGCCGAAGAGCTGAGACCCAGCCGTGACGGTAACAAATAAATCTAACCAGGTGAACCGGTCCAAACCGAGGTGCCGAAGAGCTGAAAGCCAGCCGGCCAGCGCTGCTGCTTGTGTTCAGTGCTGCTGTGTCTGCAATGCATTAACTATGTGCTGATTCACTCCCCTTCCTTTCTTTGTCTGTCTTATCTTCTTTCTCCTTACTTCTCTCTTTCTCCCATTTCTTTTTCTCTTCTTCCTTGCTCTCCCTGTTGTTCTCATCTACTACCCTCCTTTTCTCCTTCCACCTCTATCTCCTCCCTCTTCTTTTCCCTCTGTCTCCTCTCCCTCTTCTCAATGTCTCTCTCTTTACCTCTCCTTCCCCGTCTCCTCTCTTCTCCATGTCTACCTCTATATCTCTCTACCTCTCCACCTCCTCCCTCTCTCTCTCTCCCTATCCCCCACCCCCACCCCATGTCTCCTCTCTTCTCCATGTCAACCTCTATATCTCTCTACCTCTCCACCCTCCCCTCTTCTCTCTCTCCCCTGTCTCTTCTCCATGTCTCTCCCCCCTCCTCCTCCCCTCCCCCTCCTCCTCTCGCTCTCTCTCTCTCTCTCTCTCTCTCTCTTCCGTCTCCTCTTCTCCATGTCTCTCCTCCTCCTCCTCCTCTCAGAGCTCTGCAGGCTGTGCTGTCGCCTGGTGGTGGCGTGTCACAAGGGGATGCCCAAGCTTGCTGACCTGTCAGTCAAAACCAAAGACGTGTGGGAGATCCCGCGGGAGTCACTGCAGCTCATCAAGAAGCTGGGCAACGGGCAGTTCGGGGAAGTGTGGATGGGTAGGACCCTCCCAGATACTGACCCGGGACAGGAGGGGAAGTGGGGTTCCCTTCCCTACACAACCAGTGGCACGAGCATCGCCTCTCTGGCTCAGGGTGGCACTGAACACACAGCTTAGCAAGAGTGCTGTCTTGCCTCTTAGTAGCAACTGTGCTCAATATATTTAGCACCTTTTTGCTTGTTTTGTTTTTTTTAAATCTCGGATATGTAGGTTTTTCAAATAGTATTAAAGATTCCAGGGACCTAATCATTTCCTGTGCTGTAGGTCACATGGTCTGGTTGCAGCGGTCTATATCGGGTGAATCTGACCTACAGCATGAGAAGATATTAGGTATTAGGAATTTGTATTTTTTGTAAAAGTTAGAAACACAAAAGAACACCTGTGACAATGCAGCTGCTAGTGATGAAGCATTGTTACATGTCCATTTTATAAGCTCAACACATTCAGCCACTGGTTGGGGTTAGGGAAGGTGCCTCTATCCCTCCTCACTGTCCTCCGGTGGGGTAACTCTTGCATGCAAATCCATCTCACCACCCCCTCCCCTCCCCTCCTCTCCTCTCCTCTCCTCTCCTCTCCTCTCCTCTCCTCCATTGCGCCCCTCCTCCCCAGGCAGTAACGATGGTCTGTGCAGCTGTCTGCTCCAGGCCTGCCCCAACGCGACCCCTCAGACTCAAGGCCTGAGCCATGATGCTTGGGAGATCTCGAGAGACACCCTGAGACTGGACACCAAGCTGGGGCAGGGCTGCTTCGGGGACGTGTGGATGGGTAAGACCCCGGCTCCCAGGATCACTCCCCCTGCCCAGGATTTAAAGCACACCACTAGCCAAATAATTCATTACCTTCAATCTTACCTGTTTTACACGTCTCTGTTAGCTACTGTGTACATAGGTCTTAAATGGGCTGTTTTGAAAGATGAATTTTCGTTTCAACACATGATATCTGGTGCTGCTTTAAGTTAAAGAAAGTTCTCAGTTTCTATGCCTTGCTCTCAGGAAATCTGTTTCACTCATTTCAGTCATTTCACCCAGCAGTGTGTTCTGGGTCATGTCAGTGAATAGGGGAAGCAGCTACTGAAGGGGTGGAATATTTCACACTCCTAGCATGGCTTACAAAGTACTGTTTATTTAACTAAGCTATACAGGATCATGTTATAAATAAGTACACTTTTGAGACCTATGTAACACATGAAAGTGCACAGCAGGTAAGATTTACAAAATTATTTTGTTACCTCCAGTTAAAGTACAGCAATCACAGAGCTAACATTTTTTCATAGAAATTACTGAACAAAATCATTCGGCGACACCCTCTGTACTCTCTTGAATGGTGGACTTCCTGTCATGCATGAACGCAGTGGGCATTGTGCTGGCCTGTTTGTGCGCAGTGTCCAGCTCTAGAGAAGAGAGCGTGGGGCTCATCTTTCCACTCGAGTCCCAGCTGTCTGAATCTCAATCACTTAGCAGTTACTCCACAGTCAGTAGAGTACAGAAACACTATGGAGAAACAGTCTAGGATAAAGTGAGAACCCAGACAAGGATTAGCACTGAAATACTTCCACGCTGTGGAAGACATGCTGGTCCAGCACACACTCTCACTGGCGCTCACACAGACTCCGCCTCCCTGACGTCAAAGGGGCGTGGTCAAGATTTAAAGTGGCAGAGCCTATTTTCAGTAAGTACAGTAACATTTGACTTGATATTCATTACAAGAGAATGAATTCCTTTCTACCCCTCACAGCATGTTCACACCCCCTCCTCCATTCCTCACACCACCCCCATACTAACCCACTGGTGTAGCCCCTCTATTCAATGGCTTGTATTGATAGTGACCCTGTCAATGGAGATGGGGGGTAGTATTCTCTACACTGAATCAAATCTGTACTCTACTGGGTTTATTTATTAGTATTCCACACAGTGGTGTCCAAAAGTATTGATTGTTTCAATGCAATTAACGCTGATAATATTACCACTTAGAAAATGAAGCAGGCCACTAGAACTTTAAGACACTCAATATTGGTCAATTTAGAAATACTCAAAGAAACTTTGCAGAAACTCAATGACGAACGTTTTGACTAAGTCTTTGTCACTGAAACATTGAGAAAGACTTGCAGTCGAAACGTTTCTCATTGAATTTTAAAAGTTCATGAATTACTCTAGCATGCCTGCTAATCATTGCCTAGTTAATATAACGCATGTAAAAACGAATGAGTGGTACAAATCTCCATTGGCCTGCATCAGTCAGGGTGTTATGAGAAAGTGGGATACTCATTTTTTCTCTTGCCTCCGTGGCGGGGGTGTTTTTTGCTCAGGCATGTGGAACGGCACCACGAAGGTGGCGGTGAAGACCCTGAAGCCGGGCACCATGTCCCCTGAGGCCTTCCTGGAGGAGGCTCAGATCATGAAGAGGCTACGGCACGACAAGCTGGTGCAGCTCTACGCCGTGGTGTCCGAGGAGCCCATCTACATCGTCACTGAGTTCATGAGCCAAGGTACACAAGCAGACCCGCCCTCCCTCCCAGTCTCTGAACACTACAGAGTCACACTGACTCCCTCCCTCCCAGTCTCTGAACACTATAGAGTCACACTGACTCCCTCCCTCCCTCCCAGTCTCTGAACACTACAGAGTCACACTGACTCCCTCCCTCCCAGTCACTCCACTCTGAACACTATAGTCACACTGACTCCCTCCCTCCCAGTCACTCTGCTCTGAACACTATAGAGTCACACTGACTCCCTCCCTCCCAGTCACTCCACTCTGAACACTATAGTCACACTGACTCCCTCCCTCCCAGTCACTCTGCTCTGAACACTATAGAGTCACACTGACTCCCTCCCTCCCAGTCTCTGAACACTACAGAGTCACACTGACTCCCTCCCTCCCAGTCACTCCACTCTGAACACTAGTCACACCGACTCCCTCCCTCCCAGTCATTCTGCTCTGAACACTATAGAGTCACACTGACTCCCTCCCTCCCAGTCTCTGAACACTATATTCACACTGACTCCCTCCCTCCCAGTCACTCTGCTCTGAACACTATAGTCACACTGACTCCCTCCCTCCCAGTCTCTGAACACTATAGTCACACTGACTCCCTCCCTCCCAGTCACTCCGCTCTGAACACTATAGAGTCACACTGACTCCCTCCCTCCCAGTCACTCCGCTCTGAACACTATAGAGTCACACTGACTCCCTCCCTCCCAGTCACTCTGCTCTGAACACTATACAGTCACACTGACTCCCTCCCTCCCAGTCACTCTGCTCTGAACACTATAGAGTCACACTGACTCCCTCCCTCCCAGTCTCTGAACACTATAGAGTCACACTGACTCCCTCCCTCCCAGTCACTCCACTCTGAACGCTATAGAGTCACACTGACTCCCTCCCTCCCAGTCACTCTGCTCTGTGCACTAGTCACGCAGACTCCCTCCCTCCCAGTCCCTCAGCTCTAAGCACTAGACCACACCTCCTCCTTATAAAGTCTTGTGATTCCTTGCCTGCCTGCCTGAGCAATCCCAGTCCTTGGTTTCCAGCCCTGACCTCGTTGCTGTGTCTGTTTCAGGGAGCTTGCTGGATTTCTTGAAGGATGGAGAGGGCCAGTATCTGAAGCTGCCGCAGCTGGTGGACATGGCAGCGCAGGTACAGTTCAGCGGGTTTTGAGACCAGTGGAACAGGGTTCACACTGCCAGCACATCTCAAACCTGTACCGAGGGCACTGGGACTGACCTGTGTGCTCCTGTGTTGTGCTCAGATCGCCGCGGGGATGGCCTATATCGAGAAGATGAACTACATCCACAGAGACCTGCGAGCCGCCAACATCCTGGTGGGAGACAACCTGGTGTGCAAGATCGCCGACTTCGGACTGGCGAGACTCATTGAGGACAACGAGTACACCGCGCGCCAAGGTGAGCGGGCACTGTCCCCTCACCCCGATCCCAGCTTAGCACAGAGCAGAGAGTGTGTGCTACACTAATACCCTTCTAAACGTTCATCAGTGTGAAAACATAGCAAACTTTAATAAGCATACCGAAAGCATGGGTAAGCACTGTAAAGAATAGCAAGGTAGAGTAAAGCATATTAATAAACATGGCAAACCAGGGTAAGCTATGGCAAATGCACCAGTTTCACCAGTAAGCAGGGTCTCTCTGAAGGGTTTCACCAGTAAGCAGGGTCTCTGTGAAGAGTTTCACCAGTAAGCAGGGTCTCTGTGAAGAGTTTCACCAGTAAGCAGGGTCTCTGTGAAGAGTTTCACCAGTAAGCAAGGTCTCTGTGAAGAGTTTCACCAGTAAGCAGGGTCTCTGTGAAGAGTTTCACCAGTAAGCAGGGTCTCTGTGAAGAGTTTCACCAGTAAGCAGGGTCTCTGTGAAGAGTTTCACCAGTAAGCAGGGTCTCTGTGAAGAGTTTCACCAGTAAGCAGGGTCTCTGTGAAGAGTTTCACCAGTAAGCAGGGTCTCTGTGAAGAGTTTCACCAGTAAGCAGGGTCTCTGTGAAGAGTTTCACCAGTAAGCAGGGTCTCTGTGAAGAGTTTCACCAGTAAGCAGGGTCTCTGTGAAGAGTTTCACCAGTAAGCAGGGTCTCTGTGAAGAGTTTAACCAGTAAGCAGGGTCTCTGTGAAGGGTTTAACCAGTAAGCAGGGTCTCTGTGAAGAGTTTCACCAGTAAGCAGGGTCTCTGTGAAGAGTTTCACCAGTAAGCAGGGTCTCTCTGAAGAGTTTCACCAGTAAGCAGGGTCTCTGTGAAGAGTGTCACCAGTAAGCAGGGTCTCTCTGAAGAGTTTCACCAGTAAGCAGGGTCTCTGTGAAGAGTTTCACCAGTAAGCAAGGTCTCTATGAAGAGTTTCACCAGTAAGCAGGGTCTCTGTGAAGGGTTTAACCAGTAAGCAGGGTCTCTGTGAAGAGTTTCACCAGTAAGCAGGGTCTCTCTGAAGAGTTTCACCAGTAAGCAGGGTCTCTGTGAAGAGTTTCACCAGTAAGCAGGGTCTCTGTGAAGAGTTTCACCAGTAAGCAGGGTCTCTGTGAAGAGTGTCACCAGTAAGCAGGGTCTCTGTGAAGAGTGTCACCAGTAAGCAGGGTCTCTGTGAAGAGTGTCACCAGTAAGCAGGGTCTCTGTGAAGAGTGTCACCAGTAAGCAGGGTCTCTGTGAAGAGTTTCACCAGTAAGCAGGGTCTCTGTGAAGAGTTTCACCAGTAAGCAGGGTCTCTGTGAAGAGTGTCACCAGTAAGCAGGGTCTCTGTGAAGAGTGTCACCAGTAAGCAGGGTCTCTGTGAAGAGTGTCACCAGTAAGCAGGGTCACTGAAGAGTTTCACCAGTAAGCAGGGTCTCTGAAGAGTTTCACCAGTAAGCAGGGTCTCTGTGAAGAGTTTCACCAGTAAGCAGGGTCTCTGTGAAGAGTTTCACCAGTAAGCAGGGTCTCTGTGAAGAGTGTCACCAGTAAGCAGGGTCTCTCTGAAGAGTTTCACCAGTAAGCAGGGTCTCTGTGAAGAGTGTCACCAGTAAGCAGGGTCACTGAAGAGTTTCACCAGTAAGCAGGGTCTCTGAAGAGTGTCACCAGTAAGCAGGGTCTCTCTGAAGAGTTTCACCAGTAAGCAGGGTCTCTGTGAAGAGTTTCACCAGTAAGCAGGGTCTCTGTGAAGAGTGTCACCAGTAAGCAGGGTCTCTGAAGAGTGTCACCAGTAAGCAGGGTCTCTCTGAAGAGTTTCACCAGTAAGCAGGGTCTCTGTGAAGACTGTCACCAGTAAGCAGGGTCTCTGTGAAGAGTGTCACCAGTAAGCAGGGTCTCTGAAGAGTTTCACCAGTAAGCAGGGTCTCTGAAGAGTGTCACCAGTAAGCAGGGTCTCTCTGAAGAGTTTCACCAGTAAGCAGGGTCTCTGTGAAGAGTTTCACCAGTAAGCAGGGTCTCTGTGAAGAGTTTCACCAGTAAGCAGGGTCTCTGTGAAGAGTTTCACCAGTAAGCAGGGTCTCTGTGAAGAGTTTCACCAGTAAGCAGGGTCTCTGTGAAGAGTTTCACCAGTAAGCAGGGTCTCTGAAGAGTTTCACCAGTAAGCAGGGTCTCCTGAAGAGTTTCACCAGTAAGCAGGGGTTTCAGAACAGGTGTGATTTTAATTAGTGTCGTCTTCCAGGCCGTGCTTTATTTGTTGAATGTCTGACCTCCATTAAGAGCAGTGTCTGGGTGTGGTATAATTGCGGGTGGAGGAGATGAGCATGGTAAAGCCCGCTGGTGCTGTGCAGGGCAATTGCGTTTCTGAAGCAGACTGCAGAACCAACATCCCCAGGCATTGCAGTTCCCTTCTCACATCTCCGTCTGAAACCTGCCTCCGTTTATCTCACAATACAAATGACACGTTTCCACTAAAGTTTCTTCAATGAAGGGAAAACTACACCAATGTGTACCCTTACCTCAGCAGCTTACACATTGCTGTGCCCCTACCTCACCAGCTTACACACTGCTGTGATTTTCCCTTCATTGAAGACACTTTAGTGGAAACTGAATTGAGTCGAGTTCTTCCAGTGTTTCTGTTTCTGACCAGGGCTGTGCTTCCCCTGCAGGTGCCAAGTTCCCCATCAAGTGGACGGCCCCCGAGGCAGCTCTGTACGGCAAGTTCACAATCAAGTCGGACGTGTGGTCCTTTGGGATCCTGCTGATTGAGCTGGTGACCAAGGGCAGAGTGCCCTACCCAGGTAACGGACTCCTCAAGAGAGCAGTGCACTGTAGTCATGGTCACGTATTTTTTGAAGATACTGATGGCTCTCATTTCCTATTTATAGTTTTGTGGGGGGATGTATGTTATTGACAAACATTAACAATGCTTCTCTCTCTCTCTCTCTCCTCTCTCTCTCTGTCCTGTCTCCTTCCAAATTTCTCTCCATCTACCATGTCTGCCCCTTCCTCTCCTTGCGACTCGTATTCCCTCTTCGCTGCCTCTCTCCCCTCCCCAGGGATGAATAACCGGGAGGTGCTGGAGCAGGTAGAACGGGGGTACCGCATGCCCTGCCCGATGGGGTGCCCGGCCTCGCTGCACGAGCTCATGGTGCAGTGCTGGAGGAAGGACGCAGAGGAGAGGCACACCTTTGAATACCTGCAGGGCTTCCTGGAGGACTACTTCACAGCCACCGAGCAACAGTACCAGCCAGGAGAGAACCTCTGAGGACAGACACACGCACACACATGCACGCACGCACGCACACACACACACACACATTAAAGGGGCTTTACTTTCGTCAAGCATGGTCCTCTCTCGGCAACTCCTTTTTAAAGAACAGAAAACTTGTCTCGCTTCAACTGTACCTACCTACCCCAACCAAAACCCCAACAGAACCACAAACATGTCTTTTTTTTAGCTTTTGCTGCATTCAAGTGCCATCGAGGGGTTTAAAAAGGGACTTGCAGCCATTGCTGGACCAGCCCTCTCTTCAGTAGACTGCAGCTGACTGGTGAGGAGACTCTGGTCCTGGACAGTGCATTGAGAGGCAGGGAGGGGTCTTTTTATTCAAGCGATGACATCATTGAGCACATTTATTCTTGTCAACTTCTTCATTTACTAACTGAGAACTTTATTTTTTATTTCAGGGAGGGTGTGGGTGCATAAATAAATACTCTCTCGCAAACTTTTTTTAGAATCATAATTTGTATTATTACTGCTGTTATTTTTATTTGTATTACTAATAATAATAATAATAATAATAATAATAATGATGATGATGAAGGTTCCGCTCCTCATCTTGTGTTTTTTTTATCGCATAGAAATGACTTCTTTTCAAAATAAACAGCATCTGGAAGTCGTGCCACTGAATCAAGGAGGCTGCACAGGCTGCAATGTGTTTTCTGTGGAGCTGCTTTTTCTGACAGTCGCTGGAATAGATGACTAGAAGACTTTTTTTTTCTTCTGTTTTTTAAGCCAAGTATTTTGTGCTTGAATGTCTGGATGTAGAAAAAGATTTTAAAAGTCATACGTCTCCACCACCACCTTGAAATCACGAGTTTCTGCAGCAACAGAGAGGCGCTAAGATGCTCGGTCACGGTGTGTGAAAGTATTGGGTTAGTGCTTTGAGCAGCCCAGGATTCTTAAAGCTACAAAGCTCTTGAAGATAGTGTGGCTGACAAAATAATTCCATCAGTCATGCAGCACTTCCACTAGCTTCACAGGTCTCAATGTGCGCTTTCTAAAGGAATGCATGTTATAGCACACATGGATTTTCTGTTTAGAGCTTGACATCTGCTTCTCCATGAGGTTAAAGGAAGTTCACAGTTTCTGTGCCCTTCTGTCAGGTCATGTGTTGCTCTTGCATTTCCTTCAGCAGTGTCTTCTGGGTCAAAGCACGTTACTGGCTGAAAGACTGTCAGTCGATAGGGGAAACAGCAGGTCGGTTTATGAGAGGAAAGGTCACCCTCCAGGTGGATCTCGCATTGGAAATCTCTCGGCTGGTCCCCGTTATCATGCATCTGTATATAACTTCTACTTACTGCATTTGAAAATGTAAATCTGTACAAGAATTTTGAACTCTGTAGAACAGTCTGGAGGACTGCTGCCTTTTCCTACTTCCCAGATCAGAGTGACCCACAACCCCTCCCAATCAGACAAGATCAACCAATCAGCCAGCATCGATTTCACAGCTGATGATGTCATCCAGAACTTCTTCAGCACATCCCTGGCTCAAATTCAAAAACTTAAGAAGACCAGTGTTACTCGGGTAAAACTAGAAGAAACCAAGTTGACAAATGTGTTGTCTAATGCCTTCATCAGTGTGCGTTTGGGACAGTATGTGAAACTTGCCTCACCCCTCCCTATGGAGATTGAGTTTGAATGGATATGTCACTCATTAAGATGGTGATGTGTTCATGAATAATGTATGTTCAGGTACACACTGAATTATGGTTGGGCAAGTATCTGCTAGTTTTAGTTTGAGTGAGGTTTTGGATAACCACTGATGGATGGTTGATGCAATCTAGTGTGATTCTCCAGTGCTGTAAAATGCTCTAAATAAACCTAGTTTTGGTTGATCAAACCAACCCATTATTTTCTTATAATTCTCCTAAATTAAACGACAATGTATTGCTGCACTCTGAAAAGAAAAGTGTGCGTTTTTAAACTGTGTTTGATTTAAGGACACTGCTTGTGTTAAATGTAATTCTGGTCTTTGTCAGAGATTTAACACACAATGTGTGCTTTCCTGAATTGAACATGCTTTGTGTGAATTCAAGGTGTATTTTCTTTTTTTAAGAGAGCACCAGGACTGAGCCCACAAGCCCAGTGGAGACTCTTAGTCCTGTCAAGTGCTTTTTAAACCAGGTCTTTAATAACTGACTTGCTTTGCTTTGTTCAGTTAGAGCAGTGCCATAGCCATTAGAAAGTATAGGTATGGCTCCTCTATAAGCCTTGATTGGACTGAGCCCTGGTTGGAACAAGGCTGTGCTCTGCTTAGTTCAATAATGAAAGATCTCCGTGCCCTGTGTTTGTTGCAATTCATTCACAGTGAAGCCCTGAGAATGGGTGGAATGAAACAGAGTGTGTCAATACAGCTTGTTCTTTCCAAATTACACCTCCTATTATTCTCGTTGTTGCTGTCGTTATTATTATTATTATTATTATTATTATTATTCTCATTATTATTTAACGTTGTTGTTTTTAATGGACTCTTTTTTTTTTTTGTTGTTTCTGGGCGGTTGCAAAGTGCAACATCCTACCTTTTTCTGTTATTTTCCTAGTGTGTAAATAAAAGTGAAATAAAGACTTTCTAACAGACGGGCCGTTTCCCTTATTTTCTGTACTTAAGAGAGGGTCCGGTTTTCACCAGGCAGTGATGTCTTGAAGCACACAAACTGGCACTGAACTGTGAAGTGTGAAACACTGGACCACCAAGCCTATTACTAATTACCACTGACTTCATTTAATACATGGATTTGTCTTGTATTCCTGACCTTTGTCTTGATCATATCGGATTCAGCTCATGATGCACAATGGTAATATGTTACAACCCAGCAAATATGGAGCCTGTGTCCACAGAAGACATAGCGCTTCTGAGCATGAATGTGAGGTCCACCAGCTCCGGAGATTCATTTATTTGGCAGTAATCCCAGATACAAATCTTTATTACATACACACCGTTCAATCAATACACAGACAGCATTCGAGAAACAATTTTCAGTACTAATGCTAGAATGAGACCCAAACCCCCCTCCTTCCCTTGAGGACTAGAGAGTTCAATATATAGAGAGATATATTATAAATAGAAATGACTAAAAGGTGATAAACAATGCACACGTTCTTCTAGTTAAATTAAACTTCAATAGAATAGAAAAGTTTCCTTGAGGTACCTCAACACCTAATATATATGTAGTGCACAATATTAATAATAACCAATTGACCTCCACCCCATACAATTAAGCAGAAATGCTGATTTGGTTGCTGGTTGTTTCCCTGGTTAGCCTTTAACTGGCAGGTCACCGGTGGTGTGCTCGTCCTGCTGCTCTCCCACCCGGTCCTCTGCCAGCTCCGCCCCCCTCCTGCAAGCCGCTCTGCTCGTTTGCTGCTCCTGATTTTCATTCATTCCTTCATTCCAGTGTCATGTGCGCTTTCGTTGTTAAATATCGAAGTTGTGTCATTAACAGTTTCAATTCAAACTCAGCAACACAGTGTGACTGTACACAGGAACGTCCAAAATAATGCCAGACAATATTTCAACATCAGATTGTTCAGAAACTGATAGGAGATGGAATTTGTGGCGAATCGACTTTCCCACTCAACCCTGTGTAGGTGATTGTGTGTGTGTTGTGTCAGGAAATGCAAATGAAAACCAAATACGAAGGATGGAAAAATGCAATATTTATATTTTTAGATCGGATCATCCTCAAAGATGATTTCCATTACATAAGAGTAGATATTAAAACTTCATGCTGATTTGAACTCTGCTCTCGCCAAGATAAGCACCAACTAAGACGTAGCTTTACAGTAAACTAATGTGATCCATCTGTGTCTCCATCCATTTGTGTTGCCATCCATCTGATGATGTAGATATCCTTCTGTCTGGTGTTGATGGCTGAAGTGTAATGCTGGCTCCCTGGATCAGCTTATTTTGCCTCCCCAGCACATCAGCATACACAATGCTGGCTCCAGGGATCAACCACAGTGCGGTCTCCCCAGCGCATCAGCATGACAACCATCTGGATTGAGCTAAGTAGGGTACATCTCTGGGGTCTTCAAGTGGGCACCTTCCATTCTCTGTGTTTCGTCGACTCGCCCACGACACCTCAAGAGGGCTCGACGGTGATTCTGGCGTCCCAGCATCACCCCCCTCCGTCCCCCAGCTTACTTACCCGTACATCAGCGTTGCTTTCGTTTTATTGTGCTTGAGATCCCCAACCAGAATCTTTCCGTCTCAACCACAGCCAGTTAAGTTCTTCACTGTGCGACGCAACTCTTGGCCACTGAATCCAACGTCTCTGAGAAACCGGGTTGTAGAGTGTGCCACAAATCCTCTACATCCCACTTCCACTGGGTAAACCCAGACTCTCCATCCTCGCTGTTCCGCTTCAGTGGCTAGTTGAGCATACCGCAGTTTCTTCCTATGATACGCCTCATCTACAGCATCCTCCCATGGCACTGTTAACTCTACCAGGTGAACAAGGCGTGCTGATCCAGACCACAAGACATTATCTGGTCGAAGGTTAGTGGTGGCAATCTCAGGTGGAAAAATAAGCCATTGACCAACATCTGCCAGCATTTTCCAGTCTCTAGCAGCTTCCAGTTGTCCTGGGCGAGGATTGGTTTTTACACCTTGTCTTGGCGGTGGCTCTCCTGGGTGGAGGAATGTTGTCTTTTGTGTGTAATGTTTTGATGGAACTGGTGGCAACTCATTGGTCATGTTACGCTTGTCTTCCAATGCTAAGGCTGAACATCGCAGCACCTGGTCATGGTGTCAAGTAAACTGCCCTCATTCAGAAAGGAAATACATTGTTTGCGAATCTAATTTGCTAGTTTATTTGATATGTGTCCATTCTGCAAACATTCAGAATCAGCTGGAGCTATATCTAAGACTTTGGGGACATATATTGAAATAACACAGTGCTGCTAGAATTGTGGGCAGGACCCTTCATTAGCTGGAAATGAGAACAACTCCGTCTTGGGTTTTCTTTGCGACAATAAAGTTTGTTTGTGTTTAATAGTTTTTTCTTCTTTTTCCCCCACTTTGAATTAAGCTGTTTTATTTCCCTGTTTGTTCGTCTGCTAAATGTCTGTAATAATAATGTTTTTAAATAATGATTTAATCAAATCATTATTTAAAATCAAATCAAGGCATAATATTAGTGTTTTTTTCTAATAAATACATTTCAAGATCTGCTCCCATTGATTTAAATAATCCTCATCATTATCTTCTGAACCCAGTCACATAGAAATGTTCCTCATATGCTTCTTTTTTCAGCTACTGAGATTCATTATTATTGGGGAAATGTCATACAGTGTGATATGGATAACTATAATAATATGTAATAATGCATGCAGTGATATGCATATTACCATATAATCTGACATTCCCATTACAATCATATTATTATTATTATTATTATTATTATTATTATTATTATTATTTATTTCTTAGCAGATGCCCTTATCCAGGGCTGACTTACAGTCGTAAACAAAAAATACATTTCATATCCTATATGACCAATGTGGTTCCGTATCTCAACAAAACAAATAAACACTCAGGTTCTTTTATTACTCTCCTTCAGCGGTTCTCTCTCAACCAAAGCAAAGGAGCGGTTCGCTCGGCCACATCCCCTTTTGTACCTTCAGCCACGCCCCCTTGGTTAGCGAGTGCAATCGCTTTTCCTCCAATCCGCCATTGCCACATCGCTTCCCGTCTGGGGCGATGACTTGGTGTACTGTGGCTCCGCCCCCTTTCTAGCTGGCCGACTTCCACCTTTCCCTGGAATTAACTGTCAGACCACCCAGTCCGGGGCACACTGTTCCCTTTACACAGCGCCCTCACAGGTCGGTAGGGAGATTTATAACCAAGATTCATTCTTTCTCTGTCAAACTCTTCCATTCTGAGTGCAGGCTATCGTTCCAGAAACATGTGAACGCGCAAAGGCACCTTAAAATCGCAAATGTAAACGAAGTTACAGACCTAAATATGGGGCGGCCCAGTAGTGTGAACGGGGTCTAAGCAAAACCTTCGGGCCCCAAGCAGTTCAAAGAGGCCCCGATTCAGGGGGACTATATATATTTTTTTAACCAGAACATAGAATTTTGTAGTATTGTACTACTTAAAAATAGGCTATGTATTTTTTTCAATGCAAGCAATCCTGAAACACAAATTTAGTAGCAGAATGAGCTGGGCGTCTAAGCTAGCAGTGCACAGAAACCTCATCAGCTGAGTTTATTTCTGAAGAAAGTGGGTGTTTATGAGTTCACACGAGGAAAGAGACTGGTATACGAATTGAACTGCTTATTTTTTCTGAAGTATTTACAATCAAATTAAATAAAACTATTGGTGATTACTAGGGGCGTAAATAGAATTTTCCGGGGGTTCGGGTTACCAAGTAGCAGAGGTCCAGAAAATATTAAATATAAAAGGCGTTGGGGTGTGAGTGCAAGAGTGTCAGTTACATTCTCTACCGTGATGTGCCGACTGCGATGCACTGCCAGTAGTGCTAATCCAGTCAGCCCATTTTCTCCCATGCATAGCTCTTAATTCGGCCACAAGATCAAATCAGCATTTTAAACCTTTAAAAAAACAAAGACGTAGCCTGCTCTGTGTGTCAGAGGCTCTCAACCTGTCAGTGTCAGAGCCTGCTCTGTGTGTCAGGCTCTCAACCTGTCAGTGTCAGAGCCTGCTCTGTGTGTCGGAGGCTCTCAACCTGTCAGTGTCAGAGCCTGCTCTGTGTGTCAGAGGCTCTCAACCTGTCAGTGTCAGAGCCTGCTCTGTGTGTCGGAGGCTCTCAACCTGTCAGTGTCAGAGCCTGCTCTGTGTGTCCGAGGCTCTCAACCTGTCAGTGTCAGAGCCTGCTCTGTGTGTCCGAGGCTCTCAACCTGTCAGTGTCAGAGCCTGCTCTGTGTGTCAGAGGCTCTCAACCTGTCAGTGTCAGAGCCTGCTCTGTGTGTCAGAGGCTCTCAACCTGTCAGTGTCAGAGCCTGCTCTGTGTGTCGGAGGCTCTCAACCTGTCAGTGTCAGAGCCTGCTCTGTGTGTCGGAGGCTCTCAACCTGTCAGTGTCAGAGCCTGCTCTGTGTGTCAGAGGCTCTCAACCTGTCAGTGTCAGAGCCTGCTCTGTGTGTCAGAGGCTCTCAACCTGTCAGTGTCAGAGCCTGCTCTGTGTGTCAGAGGCTCTCAACCTGTCAGTGTCAGAGCCTGCTCTGTGTGTCAGGCTCTCAACCTGTCAGTGTCAGAGCCTGCTCTGTGTGTCAGGCTCTCAACCTGTCAGTGTCAGAGACTGCTCTGTGTGTCAGAGGCTCTCAACCTGTCAGTGTCAGAGCCTGCTCTGTGTGTCAGAGGCTCTCAACCTGTCAGTGTCAGAGCCTGCTCTGTGTGTCAGAGGCTCTCAACCTGTCAGTGTCAGAGCCTGCTCTGTGTGTCAGGCTCTCAACCTGTCAGTGTCAGAGCCTGCTCTGTGTGTCAGAGGCTCTCAACCTGTCAGTGTCAGAGCCTGCTCTGTGTGTCAGAGGCTCTCAACCTGTCAGTGTCTGAGCCTGCTCTGTGTGTCAGAGGCTCTCAACCTGTCAGTGTCAGAGCATGCTCTGTGTGTCAGGCTCTCAACCTGTCAGTGTCAGAGCCTGCTCTGTGTGTCAGAGGCTCTCAACCTGTCAGTGTCAGAGCCTGCTCTGTGTGTCAGAGGCTCTCAACCTGTCAGTGTCAGAGCCTGCTCTGTGTGTCAGAGGCTCTCAACCTGTCAGTGTCAGAGACTGCTCTGTGTGTCAGAGGCTCTCAACCTGTCAGTGTCAGAGACTGCTCTGTGTGTCAGAGGCTCTCAACCTGTCAGTGTCAGAGCCTGCTCTGTGTGTCAGAGGCTCTCAACCTGTCAGTGTCAGAGCATGCTCTGTGTGTCAGAGGCTCTCAACCTGTCAGTGTCAGAGCCTGCTCTGTGTGTCAGAGGCTCTCAACCTGTCAGTGTCAGAGCCTGCTCTGTGTGTCAGGCTCTCAACCTGTCAGTGTCAGAGACTGCTCTGTGTGTCAGAGGCTCTCAACCTGTCAGTGTCAGAGCCTGCTCTGTGTGTCAGAGGCTCTCAACCTGTCAGTGTCAGAGCCTGCTCTGTGTGTCAGAGGCTCTCAACCTGTCAGTGTCAGAGCCTGCTCTGTGTGTCAGAGGCTCTCAACCTGTCAGTGTCAGAGCCTGCTCTGTGTGTCAGAGGCTCTCAACCTGTCAGTGTCAGAGCCTGCTCTGTGTGTCAGGCTCTCAACCTGTCAGTGTCAGAGCCTGCTCTGTGTGTCAGAGGCTCTCAACCTGTCAGTGTCAGAGCCTGCTCTGTGTGTCGGAGGCTCTCAACCTGTCAGTGTCAGAGCCTGCTCTGTGTGTCGGAGGCTCTCAACCTGTCAGTGTCAGAGCCTGCTCTGTGTGTCGGAGGCTCTCAACCTGTCAGTGTCAGAGCCTGCTCTGTGTGTCAGAGGCTCTCAACCTGTCAGTGTCAGAGCCTGCTCTGTGTGTCGGAGGCTCTCAACCTGTCAGTGTCAGAGCCTGCTCTGTGTGTCAGAGGCTCTCAACCTGTCAGTGTCAGAGCCTGCTCTGTGTGTCAGAGGCTCTCAACCTGTCAGTGTCAGAGCCTGCTCTGTGTGTCAGAGGCTCTCAACCTGTCAGTGTCAGAGCCTGCTCTGTGTGTCAGAGGCTCTCAACCTGTCAGTGTCAGAGCCTGCTCTGTGTGTCAGAGGCTCTCAACCTGTCAGTGTCAGAGCCTGCTCTGTGTGTCCGAGGCTCTCAACCTGTCAGTGTCAGACTGTCTAGGGGCACAGCGAGCATTCTAATAATACAGTCATTATTGAAATTAAAAAATCCAAATTAGTTTTACTCTCAGAGATGTGAATCTCACCACTGGGCTCTTTCCTGCTCTTTTTCTGTTGAAACGGGATTGGCCGCAGTAACAGATGCTTGACTTAATATATTCAAATCATAACAGTGATGCATCATTGCATTGACATGGAAAAGCTGAGATCTCTGTGTAACTGGTGGGACTGAAAATAGGAGGCACTTTTTTACACAGAGAATTGTGGGAGTCTGGAACCATCTCCCCAGTAATGTTGTTGAAGCTGACACCCTGGGATCCTACAAGAAGTTGCTTGATGAGATTCTGGGATCAATAAGCTACTAACAACCAAACAAGCAAGATGGGCTGAATGGCCTCCTCTTGTTTGTAAACTTTCTTATGTTCTTATGTTCTTATGTTCTTATGACTGTGGATAACAGCTGAACTCTGTGTATTCAGCCTATTTGATAGCATATCTGTTCATGTTGCAAATGTAAGCAAGTCCAATACAGGAAGCAAATTAGGCTTGTCTTTAAATAGAAATGCTGTGCTGTTGAAAGGAAACAATACATAGTTTATTGAGTAGCGTTTCCATATGTCTGATTTGTAGCGCAGCACATCAGTTTATTGAGTAGCGTTTCCATATGTCTGATTTGTAGCGCAGCACATCACTTGCAGGTGTCGCGCTCTTCTGCTGTGAACACACCGAGAAGGATGTCATGAACTAGAGAAACGTTTACAGGACAGCTGTCAAAGCGTTTTGCTGCAGTGCAAAATTTGCTCTCTTACTCTAAGTGCAAATAAACTCTAGCTAATTTTGTAGCACTGCTTAACTGAAAACAAATATTCATTCTTTCTTCCACACCTACGCTGTCTCTTGCTAGATTTGCAGCATTAAGCATTTTTGCTACTTTCAGAAAATCAGGAGCAAATTAAAGCTTTGAAAATCACCCTGGGGGCCCAAAAATATCTCTAACACAATCAGCTAACATTACCACTGGGAGTTTCTAATCTCTAACCAGACAGCGGAAAACTGGCCAGTGAGATGGAAGCACAGGGGTCACACTAACACCAACCCCAAAGAAAGGTGAGTCCGTTTTAAATATTGCCCTCCATTCAAAAGGGTGGGGACCCCTGCTATAGACCATGCTTGGCAGTATCTGAAACATTTTGCGAGTGTATTTTAGTTTGAAATGTAATGCCTGTAAACTGTAAACATACACCAATGTCTGGCTCGCGTTTGTGTTCCAACTTTATTTACTGTGAAATACTGGAAATGCCCCAAGCAGTCTACAAAGTTTTATATATAAAACATGTATTTAAAAGTGCCATTAAAAAGAATGCTAGTTATTTCATGTTTCTGCCATTTCAGATGGGTATTGTTATGAAATAAGAAAATGAAACGCTGTTTGTGTGGCTTATTTAACCTTCATAATTAAGACACCAGAACTACATTTCTGTGGCGGGTTTTCATGCTTTGGTCGCAATTGAGCTTAATTATTTTAATATTAACTCATGAATTGTGTTTCGATGGCAAAACTAAAAATAGCACCGGGGAAGCTTCTGCCGTCACTGCGTCACTGTGTGATAAAGAAGTGGACCTACACAGGTTTTGATACACACACATGGAAAAAATCCTTTCTGCAAATAAACCCACATGACAGCTCCATTAAAGATGAAACAACTTCAAAATCAAACATTGAGTACTTCGCATGATTTAACTACACTATTGACCATAGTGTTTTGTTTCCAAGAATTAAAATGAGATACTCACCAGTCTACAATATGAATCTGTTGCCACTGTAAACATGGGGCTAAAAGATAAACGGCAGAGAGTAAACACAAAAGCACTTCCACGTTCATTCATCTTTTCTTCTTGTAATATTTGTTTTATTAACAAAGAGAAGGCCGGTGTGTGTTTGTAGGGATGTGGCTGGCGCTGAACTGATTGCTTGAATATATCCCAGTGGTGTGGGTCTCCGCTGATGCGTGAGTGTGCTCTGGACCCCGGCTCTCACAGCAGGAGCGATCCCACACTCCGACAGCGTAAAAAAGCAAGTGACGCGATTCACAGGTAAACACAAATACAGCGGCACCCCGCAGCCACAATGCACCGTGCACAGGGAGAAGCCAGAGACCGCTTCAGACGGTTAGACAGCAGCACTGAGAGGTACAAGCCGCTGAAGTCTTCACAGCTTTACTGCATTGCTTTCCTGCTGCGCTGTTCACACTATGATCTGTTAAGGATGGATAAAAACTGACGGGCCACCTTGCACGTGCTTTTATATGATTTTTTTTTTTTTAATAAGTCAATCGATTATTAGTAGTGTTATTATTGGATCATGGTGGAGCTCTTGAGCAGGTGGGACTCATTTTAGTTTTCCAAGGAATCTATTACCTGCTTATCTCCTTCGTCGGAATTCCGGTAAGTGTCCTTTTCCATTCCGGCTTCAGGCCCCTGGACAGTGCCCTCCCCTTGAGGGTGTTCTTGGTTACCTTTTCATTCTCACTGCAAGTTTTCACTTCACACTGAAGTCCAATTCTTTGTGTTTATTCTACTCTTCCTGGGTTCCTTCGTGCTCTCTCCAGGAAATTATTAACTGGAAAGCAAACCTTGTTGATGGTCTACTTTATTTATGTTCCCCAACGGTAGTTTAAGTTGATGGGGCACAAGACTGCCAGGCTTGTTCATTTCCATCAACAGCGGATCGAGATTAAATCGATTTCATCTGGGACTCTGCCTGCCTGTGTCTGCCTGCCTGTCTGCCTGTGTCTGTCTGCCTGCCTGCCTGTCTGCCTGCCTGCCTGTGTCTGTCTGTCTGTCTGCCTGCCTGCCTGCCTGTGTCTGTCTGCCTGCCTGTGTCTGTCTGTCTGCCTGCCTGCCTGTGTCTGTCTGTCTGCCTGCCTGTGTCTGTCTGCCTGCCTGCCTGCCTGCCTGCCTGTGTCTGTCTGCCTGCCTGCCTGCCTGTGTCTGTCTGCCTGCCTGCCTGTGTCTGTCTGCCTGCCTGTGTCTGTCTGTCTGCCTGCCTGCCTGTGTCTGTCTGTCTGCCTGCCTGTGTCTGTCTGCCTGCCTGCCTGTGTCTGTCTGTCTGCCTGCCTGCCTGCCTTCCTGTCGGTCTGTCTGTCTGTCTGTCTATCTGTCTGCCTGTCTGTCTGTCAACCCCAGTCAGGATTGCAGGCTGGTAGAACTCGGATCTCTCCAACTCAAGCTGATGTTGAAAGTTACCTCATGAGTGTCCAATGAGAGGGCGTGGGAGGCGGGTTTTAAATCACTGACTACAGAAAAAACTGAACATGAAGGCTGTGACGAATCTGAATAGAAGAAGGAAGGCTGTTTAGTCCCAATCACTTAGGACTCTCCAGACAAGCGGAAAGCAGCTCAAAGCCAGGTAAAGGCAGATTTAAAATGAACTCAATACTGGAGAAGCAGCAGAACCCAGAACCACTCAGAACACTTGCAAACACCATCAAATAGTAAGGGGGATTTAAAACAAAAGTGTCTTATTCCTGTCTTTCAGCCAACCTGCTGACCATCTTCGTGCTGAGCTGTCGCCCGTGCGGCATGTCCAAGACCACGGTCACCTACCTGCTGTCGCTGTCGGTGGTGGACACTCTCTTCATGATCCTGGGGGGCCTGGTAGACGTGACGCTGAGCTGGAGTCACCCCTATCCCCTGCAGAGCTGCAGCGATGCCCTGCTGTGTGGAATCATCACCTTCAACGAGTACTGGACCCTGTCCAGTTCGCAGTGGATCGTGGCGGCCTTCACGCTGGAGTGCTACTTGGTCCTGCGCAACGGGAGCCTGCGTCGCCGCTTCTCCCGGCCACGCGTGGCGCTGTCCGTCGTGCTGGCTGTAGTCCTGGCCTGCCAGATCATCAGCATCCCCAGCTTCTGGCTCTACCAGGCCCAGCCTGCGTCCAGCGGCCACAGCAACCACAGCCTGCTCCCGGTGAGCTACCGCTGCCTCCACCACAGCGCCCCCCTGTCCAGAGTGGTGGTCTGGATCCACACCCTGGCGGCGGCCTGCCTCCCAATGGCTGTCAACATCTCCTTCAGCGTCCTGATCGCGCTGCACTTCCAGAGCACAGCCAGGGTGTTCAGAGACAGCCAGAGCCGGGTGATCAGCAACACCAGGGCACGGCTCAGGCGATCCAGTCGGCTCCAGGCTTTGGTCACAGTCACCTCGGTGGTCTTGACTTTGCCGCGCTACGTCACCTACTGCCTCCTGGGCACCGACACAGCGATATCGGAGCAGGAGAGAGAGGACCCCCAGGACAGTCTTAACGTCGCCGCTCAGGTGGGCTTCATGCTGCAGTGGCTCAAGCTGGTCATTAATTTCTGCATGTACTGCTTCGTGTCGTCTGCGTTCCGTGCCGAGAGCATGGCCGTGCTGAGGTGCAGGGGCTGGCGTGGTCAGAGCAGAGGGAAGGGAAGGAGGCAGGGGCCAGGCAACAGGGTAGGTGTCTGGCACGTCACTGAGGCCAGCTGAACAAACTCCACTCAGAAACAAACAGTGAATGAGACTGGCTTTCAAATGTAGCCCCTCTAATCTGGCGCATGGAATTGTAGACCTAATTTCCAGAAAATAGGCATATAGATAAGGGCAGCAGTGTAGAGTAGTGGTTAGGGCTCTGGACTCTTGACCGGAGGGTTGTGGGTTCAATCCCACATGGGGACACTGCTGCTGTACCCTTCAGCAAGGTACTTTACCTAGATTGCTCCAGTAAAACCCAACTGTATAAATAGGTAATTGTGTGTAAAAAATAATGTAATTGTATGTAAAAAATAATGTGATATCTTGTAACAATTGTAAGTCGCCCTGGATAAGGGTGTCTGCTAAGAAATAAATGAGAGAGAGGGAGCCAGTATAATGTTTCTTTCATAAAAAAGAGAGGATCTCTCTTTGATCTGCTTAAGAACCACTTAAAATATAAATACCTTGAATTGTAGGAATATCTTCAAATCAATATATAGCCTAAGAGCCTAGAATTTGCCTTTTATATTTTTACATAAGTTAGGGAGAAGAGAAGAGAATAGCTTGTGAAGATGTGGTGGTGAGGTGTTACTTACGCACTGTTTTATTTAATAACAGTTGTTAAGATTATTATCACACAATGACAATTGAACTGTACAGTTTTCCTGTAGTAATCGAATGCTCCTCATTGAAGTTCCTCCACACACTTTCAATGATCCTGTAATATTGTTTAAGCCCCTTGATCCATATAGCTGGGGGCTCTCCTTACTGGTTTTCTTAGCTAGGGGGCTGGGGAGGGACCCCACAGTAACTGACAAAGGTTTCAAGGCTCTAGTTGTATTATTTCAGGAGATACAGTGCTCTATAAACAGCATGACATTAAGGATGGAGACAACCCAACCTCTCGCATTGCTGTTCAAACACAGCCCTGCTTCTCATTGTACCTGTCTTTAACAGTGTTCAAACACAGCCCTGCTTCTCATTGTACCTGTCTTTAACAGTGTTCAAACACAGCCCTGCTTCTCATTGTACCTGTCTTTAACAGTCTCTTCAAACACAGCCCTGCTTCTCATTGTACCTGTCTTTAACAGTGTTCAAACACAGCCCTGCTTCTCATTGTACCTGTCTTTAACAGTCTCTTCAAACACAGCCCTGCTTCTCATTGTACCTGTCTTTAACAGTGTTCAAACACAGCCCTGCTTCTCATTGTACCTGTCTTTAACAGTGTTCAAACACAGCCCTGCTTCTCATTGTACCTGTCTTTAACAGTCTCTTCAAACACAGCCCTGCTTCTCATTGTACCTGTCTTTAACAGTGTTCAAACACAGCCCTGCTTCTCATTGTACCTGTCTTTAACAGTGTTCAAACACAGCCCTGCTTCTCATTGTACCTGTCTTTAACAGTGTTCAAACACAGCCCTGCTTCTCATTGTACCTGTCTTTAACAGTGTTCAAACACAGCCCTGCTTCTCATTGTACCTGTCTTTAACAGTGTTCAAACACAGCCCTGCTTCTCATTGTACCTGTCTTTAACAGTGTTCAAACACAGCCCTGCTTCTCATTGTACCTGTCTTTAACAGTGTTCAAACACAGCCCTGCTTCTCATTGTACCTGTCTTTAACAGTGTTCAAACACAGCCCTGCTTCTCATTGTACCTGTCTTTAACAGTGTTCAAACACAGCCCTGCTTCTCATTGTACCTGTCTTTAACAGTGTTCAAACACAGCCCTGCTTCTCATTGTACCTGTCTTTAACAGTGTTCAAACACAGCCCTGCTTCTCATTGTACCTGTCTTTAACAGTGTTCAAACACAGCCCTGCTTCTCATTGTACCTGTCTTTAACAGTGTTCAAACACAGCCCTGCTTCTCATTGTACCTGTCTTTAACAGTGTTCAAACACAGCCCTGCTTCTCATTGTACCTGTCTTTAACAGTGTTCAAACACAGCCCTGCTTCTCATTGTACCTGTCTTTAACAGTGTTCAAACACAGCCCTGCTTCTCATTGTACCTGTCTTTAACAGTGTTCAAACACAGCCCTGCTTCTCATTGTACCTGTCTTTAACAGTGTTCAAACACAGCCCTGCTTCTCATTGTACCTGTCTTTAACAGTGTTCAAACACAGCCCTGCTTCTCATTGTACCTGTCTTTAACAGTGTTCAAACACAGCCCTGCTTCTCATTGTACCTGTCTTTAACAGTGTTCAAACACAGCCCTGCTTCTCATTGTACCTGTCTTTAACAGTGTTCAAACACAGCCCTGCTTCTCATTGTACCTGTCTTTAACAGTGTTCAAACACAGCCCTGCTTCTCATTGTACCTGTCTTTAACAGTGTTCAAACACAGCCCTGCTTCTCATTGTACCTGTCTTTAACAGTGTTCAAACACAGCCCTGCTTCTCATTGTACCTGTCTTTAACAGTGTTCAAACACAGCCCTGCTTCTCATTGTACCTGTCTTTAACAGTGTTCAAACACAGCCCTGCTTCTCATTGTACCTGTCTTTAACAGTGTTCAAACACAGCCCTGCTTCTCATTGTACCTGTCTTTAACAGTGTTCAAACACAGCCCTGCTTCTCATTGTACCTGTCTTTAACAGTGTTCAAACACAGCCCTGCTTCTCATTGTACCTGTCTTTAACAGTGTTCAAACACAGCCCTGCTTCTCATTGTACCTGTCTTTAACAGTGTTCAAACACAGCCCTGCTTCTCATTGTACCTGTCTTTAACAGTGTTCAAACACAGCCCTGCTTCTCATTGTACCTGTCTTTAACAGTGTTCAAACACAGCCCTGCTTCTCATTGTACCTGTCTTTAACAGTGTTCAAACACAGCCCTGCTTCTCATTGTACCTGTCTTTAACAGTGTTCAAACACAGCCCTGCTTCTCATTGTACCTGTCTTTAACAGTGTTCAAACACAGCCCTGCTTCTCATTGTACCTGTCTTTAACAGTGTTCAAACACAGCCCTGCTTCTCATTGTACCTGTCTTTAACAGTGTTCAAACACAGCCCTGCTTCTCATTGTACCTGTCTTTAACAGTGTTCAAACACAGCCCTGCTTCTCATTGTACCTGTCTTTAACAGTGTTCAAACACAGCCCTGCTTCTCATTGTACCTGTCTTTAACAGTGTTCAAACACAGCCCTGCTTCTCATTGTACCTGTCTTTAACAGTGTTCAAACACAGCCCTGCTTCTCATTGTACCTGTCTTTAACAGTGTTCAAACACAGCCCTGCTTCTCATTGTACCTGTCTTTAACAGTGTTCAAACACAGCCCTGCTTCTCATTGTACCTGTCTTTAACAGTGTTCAAACACAGCCCTGCTTCTCATTGTACCTGTCTTTAACAGTGTTCAAACACAGCCCTGCTTCTCATTGTACCTGTCTTTAACAGTGTTCAAACACAGCCCTGCTTCTCATTGTACCTGTCTTTAACAGTGTTCAAACACAGCCCTGCTTCTCATTGTACCTGTCTTTAACAGTGTCTTCAAACACAGCCCTGCTTCTCATTGTACCTGTCTTTAACAGTGTTCAAACACAGCCCTGCTTCTCATTGTACCTGTCTTTAACAGTGTTCAAACACAGCCCTGCTTCTCATTGTACCTGTCTTTAACAGTGTTCAAACACAGCCCTGCTTCTCATTGTACCTGTCTTTAACAGTGTTCAAACACAGCCCTGCTTCTCATTGTACCTGTCTTTAACAGTCTCTTCAAACACAGCCCTGCTTCTCATTGTACCTGTCTTTAACAGTCTCTTCAAACACAGCCCTGCTTCTCATTGTACCTGTCTTTAACAGTGTTTCAAACACAGCCCTGCTTCTCATTGTACCTGTCTTTAACAGTGTTCAAACACAGCCCTGCTTCTCATTGTACCTGTCTTTAACAGTGTTCAAACACAGCCCTGCTTCTCATTGTACCTGTCTTTAACAGTGTTCAAACACAGCCCTGCTTCTCATTGTACCTGTCTTTAACAGTGTTTCAAACACAGCCCTGCTTCTCATTGTACCTGTCTTTAACAGTGTTTCAAACACAGCCCTGCTTCTCATTGTACCTGTCTTTAACAGTGTTCAAACACAGCCCTGCTTCTCATTGTACCTGTCTTTAACAGTGTTCAAACACAGCCCTGCTTCTCATTGTACCTGTCTTTAACAGTGTTCAAACACAGCCCTGCTTCTCATTGTACCTGTCTTTAACAGTGTTCAAACACAGCCCTGCTTCTCATTGTACCTGTCTTTAACAGTGTTCAAACACAGCCCTGCTTCTCATTGTACCTGTCTTTAACAGTGTTCAAACACAGCCCTGCTTCTCATTGTACCTGTCTTTAACAGTGTTCAAACACAGCCCTGCTTCTCATTGTACCTGTCTTTAACAGTGTTCAAACACAGCCCTGCTTCTCATTGTACCTGTCTTTAACAGTGTTTCAAACACAGCCCTGCTTCTCATTGTACCTGTCTTTAACAGTGTCTTCAAACACAGCCCTGCTTCTCATTGTACCTGTCTTTAACAGTGTTCAAACACAGCCCTGCTTCTCATTGTACCTGTCTTTAACAGTGTTCAAACACAGCCCTGCTTCTCATTGTACCTGTCTTTAACAGTGTTCAAACACAGCCCTGCTTCTCATTGTACCTGTCTTTAACAGTGTTCAAACACAGCCCTGCTTCTCATTGTACCTGTCTTTAACAGTGTTCAAACACAGCCCTGCTTCTCATTGTACCTGTCTTTAACAGTGTTCAAACACAGCCCTGCTTCTCATTGTACCTGTCTTTAACAGTGTTCAAACACAGCCCTGCTTCTCATTGTACCTGTCTTTAACAGTGTTCAAACACAGCCCTGCTTCTCATTGTACCTGTCTTTAACAGTGTTCAAACACAGCCCTGCTTCTCATTGTACCTGTCTTTAACAGTGTTCAAACACAGCCCTGCTTCTCATTGTACCTGTCTTTAACAGTGTTCAAACACAGCCCTGCTTCTCATTGTACCTGTCTTTAACAGT
>CM060273.1:13840838-13958374 GCA_030684275.1 Acipenser oxyrinchus oxyrinchus | reverse complement strand
CTTGTTTTCGATTTCTGCAATGTCAGTAATATTTTCTTAAAGAATTAGGTGTGGTGATCTATGCACTGGATGACATCTCTACACAGGATAACACGTACTGTACTTCACTGTGATTGGTCGATTTCTGACATGTGATTTCTAACTGCAGATGCAGACAGATGATTTCATCACACCTGGTTCTCTTTATGTTTAACAGGGTCTTCAGAAAATAGGTTCATTTAGGAGTTAAAGGGTACATCAGCACTACATGACAAACAAAATATAACTATCCCACCTTGCTTTTCCGAACGTATTTGGTCATTGTATAATAATCCGTATGCGTCCAAACACCCTCAACCTGCTAATGTCCAAAATCACTCTTCCCGAGCACCTCTTCTGAGCCAAAAACATGACTTCCGCCTGTACCGGCGCATGCCCAGTGAAGCTTTGTATAAGCTATATGACCTCCGTGCATAAACACTCTTCTCTGTGTGCCAAACATGGTCTATGTGCTGTGTTAGTGTTCGCGGTACGGATTACCAATACATAATAAACCGTGATTAAAATGGGGCAATATGAGCTGGTGTGCATAGCTAAAAATAAAAATATGACGGTATGTCGGCAAAAAAATAAAAAAAGATCATTGAAAATTATACTACTGCGGCAAGACTTCCTACTTGCGCCTTTTAAAACGTTTGTGTTTCTACTGAAAGTATCCTTCCCTTTTAAAATGCATTTTACATTGATCTTTTGCATGAAATATTTGATTGTAATATAATTTAACATCTAATTTCTATGGACCTTTTATGACGCATAATCTAAAAGCTTTTCACAGGAACACTTTGTATACTTTATATATAGCTAAAAGTCAATTGATAAAGTTAAATAATAAAATATCGTGATGGTATCAGTGACCCCCAAGAAAAAAGCTGAGGACAGGAGAGTCCTTTTCTAATTGTAGAGCAGCTTCCGAGTCTCAATCTCATGAATTATTATTGCACATTTTATTTAGTTTGTAAATACCTGGAGTTAGTCATACTTTATCATGGCTTTGCGCATCGATGGTGGTGTGCTGCAGGTTGTGAAATCTTTCCCAAGGCCTGTATGTATATTTTGTACTTGATTTATAATGCCTCACCACATGTCAAACTGCCATATCATGTATTATTAATTGTGTTGTTACATACATACATACATACATGCATGCACATTGTTGTTTGTAACACAGCGTTGATTACAGCCCCTCGGCAGAGCACATTAGTTTCACTATGATACCCACATGCAATCACATCAAAGTGATCACTGCAGATAAACTGGCTTTCATATCAGAAGCTGGATCAGTGTGTAGGCTATATGATTGTGCATGTGTTGTGTCATGGAAATTCAAACGAACAACCAAATACGAAGGATGACAAAATGCAATATTTCTATTTTTGGTCAGATCACGATCCTCAAAGACCTCATTCGAAAGGAAATCCATCGTTTCGAATCTCACTTGCTAGGTTTTTGATACGTGTCCATTCTGCAAACATACTGGATTGTGAAATCTACTGGATTGTCGAAAGCTTCAGTGGCAATGCTGACATGGTCCGTGAGTCAGTGGCGAGGCATTATAAATCACATACAAAATGTACATGCTATGGACATCCCCATCCCCTGACCTCCACACACGGATGCTCTTGGAGTCTTGTGCAGGGGTGCAAATCGCTTTCAAAATTGGTGCTCAAATGTTTTGAAAGTTTAGCACCAGAGAGCTTGCTGGTGTTGAATAATCAAACCCCTCATTACTCTTTAATGAGTTGTCACTGTCTTGTGTTCCAGTAAATATTTAACACAATGTACTCCCTATCTCATCACAACCATCTATGTAGTCATACTTACATGCTGTATATTTTGTAAAAGGAAATTCTTTGCCATCCCTCTCATCCATGGCAGGACTCAGAGCAGCATTTTGATTTCTGGTAGTCATGCAAGATCTAGTCAATCTTCACATATTTCATCACAGAAGAGACTCTTTTCATGTCTACTGGTGCCAGGCTCTAGCAGCCACTAAACAGCCTGATGCACAGGCGGCTCATTGCAACCCTCATTATCACGACTGCAGATCATTATTTGTGCGGGTTGAGTAATTTGCATTGCTTTTAAGCTTACAGAACACAGTGCAAAATAACTGCCTTGGATTTTGCAGCCCTGTTATGTACTGAAGAAGAGTAACATAGATATAGGACTATATATATTTATATAACTATATATATATATATATATATATATATATATATATATATATATAATAAACATAGCTGTTGACATATGAAACGGGAGCCGTATCAGTCCAGAGATGGCAGACAAAGAGAAGGAGATGTGATACCTTTTATTGGACTAACAAAACAATAATTTATCACAAGCTTTCAAGACCTCAGGTGAAGGTCTTAAACTGTTTACCTGTCTTATTTTGTGCCTGAGTTCACTCTGTTGGCTATTCAGCTGTAATTTCTGTCTCCAGGCTTGCAATAGCTGGCTTGCTACACTATTATTCTGTAACTTTATTTGGTACTGTTTTTACTTTATTGTTACAATCACTAACCTCATTGTGATCAGGGTAAGTTTCATCACTGTCTTGGTCTGGCACATTTTCCTGTCCATATTTGTCTTCCGATAACTCCTGAAAGTAGTGTAAGACTTGCTGTGTAGTCCTGCTGCGCTGGGCTATTCATTTTCACTGCACAATATGTATTTTTGCAGGTGTTGATAAACACATCACATCTGAAAAAGTCTCCTGTTGTAGCTATTCAAAATAAACCCGAAGCTTTCAAGCTCAGCAGCTCAATCATGAGATCGATCTCACGCACACCAAGCCAACCCCGTTTACTATGACGGTCAAAATGACAGCTCTCTTAGTTCTAGGTCCATAACATGTCATGTCTCTATAAGTTTCTGCAACCCTGGGTCTACTGATGCTTTGAGATGTTTAATACATATATTTAGGAAAAGTCAAAAAGCACAGGTGCCCAGCTGCCAGATCAATGGAGTAAAATGCATTTAAAACCGTGATCAGTCAGTCAAAAAAAGTGATCAGTTTAGTGTTAAAGGGTTAATGCTCCTCCCTAGTCATCTGCATTCGTAGAAAATACTTTTGTGAAATAGTGATGAATTAATTTACATTCAACAATAATTTAGTATAAAGCATTTTTAAGCCCTGCTGCTGCCTTCCCCGTGCACGCTACAATCTCCCCTGCCAGCCTCAAGTCCGCCCGGACAGGCTCACCAGGCTACAGTCCGACGAGTGCGTGCCGGGTACCTGCGACCACTGCTGACACCAATGTAGCGATCTCGGTTAACGCAGGCAGGCACATCACACAGGGCGAGGCAATCCACACACAGGCGGAGGGCGGGCTCGAACCGGGACCTCTCACACTAAAGCATGGCACCGATACCGCTGAACCAAGGAGCGTATATCAGGCTTATGTCTTCGTGTGTGATTACCTCACCTACCAGCCCTGCTGCTGACTTCCCGTGCACGCTACAATAAGAAGAAGAAGAAGAAGAAGAAGAAGAAGAAGAAGAAGAAGAAGAAGAAGAAGAAGAAGAAGAAAGCACCGACGTAAATTATTATTATTATTATTATTATTACAGTGTATTATTATCACACAGAGAATCGTAAGTGGCCGGGAGGGTGGGATGTTGCGCTGACCCGGACTGAGCGCATCCTTATCCGGCCCATCATTAGGGAGAACAACCGGGGAAGCAGCTGCGACCTAAACCCGACTGGAGCTGGGAAGGGGGTTTCCGTCACTCCACAAGCAATTCCCGGATCTGAAGACAGCAGGGGCGGAAATTCACAACAAAACACAGCGAAAATAACGAGAACAAGCACCGGCTCAGAGCGGGTGCAACCTGCCAGGACGAATAATAGCAATACTCGGGAGAGAGAATAAAATATGTCAGCGGCGAGCCCGCATACCTCACAGCCAGCTCACCAACACATTATTACAGAACACACCGTTTCATCATCCCAGCCTCTTAATCGCGACTTTATCGTATCAGATGGCTTTTCTTTTCTGACAGAAAACACTCCGCTGGTTTTTGCTGACAGGTTGGTCCGATTTGTGTGTTTGATTTTTTAATATACCGCATCAATTGACGAAATCCGTTTTGCCGAGGAGAAGACGTAAAAAAACACTAAACTACAAGAAATAAATCTGTTTAACGGGCTGGTCAGATATATTGTTGCAATCAACGTAACCATTTAACATATTTCTGATAGATGCTTCCAACCATACATTTTACAACAACAACAAAAACGACAGACTAAATGAAATATAGAAAATACACTAAACACCATTACATCGAATCGAATTTAAAACCAGCCAATAACCTATTCACGGTTTAAGAAAAGCGACACCATTGCTAATAACCAAGACACAACCCATAGTTAGCTCTAGACTACAGTGCGAACATGATTTTTGTACCTGTTATAATCGATGTACTGACTGTTTTTGAGTACATCGTAAACGGAATAACCTATGTATTGTCATATTAAAATGATATCCCCTATGGAAAAACACACCATTCTGAGACCCAAACAGGCAGTCTGAACCCTCGGTGTGAGACTTGAAGATACAATTCACTTCGTTATTTAACCCCAATGATGAGCAATACTATTCCAGCGCGTCTCTTTGCCGCACTTGTTTGGCATGGATATCAACATAACAGAAGGCGCACACACTCAGCCCTCTCCGCGTCCACAGCGTTACCGACGGGGACAGAAAACAATGCAATTGATAAACAATCAACTGTAAAACCTTACCTGATTTGTAATCCGCGGGGATTCCTCTACATACAAATTTGACAAAAGAGAGAGATATGGTGTGTGTTTTCCTCCTCCCCGAATCGGCTTTCACAGCTCGCTCTTTCAGTATCTCTACGCCTCAACTCAGTGATCGGCGTGCTCGCTTCCTCTGCAGATTGCATTGTATATAAAGATTCATCTCGACAGCAGTCCAATGATAACGTGCAGCGCGCTTCCCCTTCCTCTCTCTCTCTTCTTCCCTCTACGCTTCGCTGTTTCTCCACTCACCCACACACTACAAAACCCTTCAACCGGAGGCACTGACTGTGCCTGGGAGTATGCACAAATAAAATAATAGCATCGATTATTCTGCTATCGTGCCCCGCGGCGTCCTTGCGTCCATCTGGTCAAAGCATAGGCACAGATTGCCCAGCTTCGTGCTAGCAACAGGATACGAGGAAAGGTTATTAGCAAAGCGTGCGCCTCGCTCTTTTTAATTAACTCCTGTTTTATTATTATTATTATTATTATTATTATTATTATTATTGAAAGGAGAATTCTAGCTGTTATTTTATAAACTAAAACCAACCCACTAAGCAATACAATTCAAGATTCTCTTAAACGCTGTGAAGTTGTATGCCATCTCATTCTGTAACATTGATGTGATCAGCTTAAAAAAGGGTCCTGTTTAATACACACCTATAAAATAAATTCAAGTTAATGAAATACTAATTTATTGTGAAAATGTTCGTTTTTTTAACAAGTTAAACCCTATAGCCTCAAAAGAGCTGGTACCATATTACTTCCTGTGTCAGACTCACTTTGTGGATTTTGACCTTAACCACAGGAAGTGATATGATACCAGGAAGACATTCATGTGCTACAGCACTGTGCCTGAAAGATCTCCAGGGCCAGTAATATTGTTGCTTACAAGAGATAAGATTAAGAGCCTCTGTGATAACCTTGTGTAAAACAGATGTGTGCCCTTAAACATATTCCCATGGGATTTGTGAGGGTAATGTTGCAGTTCTGCCATGCTTTCCCCTTTGCATTTACCATCGTTTACCAGGGTTTGCATGGCTTTCCTAAAATGCTTTCCCATATCTCTCTGTGCTTTACAAGGCTTTCCTATGCTTTACCACACCTCTCTGTGCTTTACAATGCTTCCCCATGCTTTACGAGACCTCTCTGTGCTTTACAATGCTTCCTATGCTTTACCAGACCTCTCTGTGCTTTACAATGCTTCCCTATGCTTTACCAGACCTCTCTGTGCTTTACAATGCTTCCCTGTGCTTTACCAGACCCCTCTGTGCTTTACAATGCTTCCCTATGCTTTACCAGACCTCTCTGTGCTTTACAATGCTTCCCTATGCTTTACCAGACCTCTCTGTGCTTTACAATGCTTCCTATGCTTTACCAGACCTCTCTGTGCTTTATAATGCTTCCCTATGCTTTACCAGACCTATCTGTGCTTTACAATGCTTGCCTATGCTTTACCAGACCTCTCTGTGCTTTACAATGCTTTCCTATGCTTTACCATACCTCTCTGTGCTTTACAATGCTTCCCTATGCTTTACCAGACCTCTCTGTGCTTTATAATGCTTCCCTATGCTTTACCAGACCTATCTGTGCTTTACAATGCTTGCCTATGCTTTACCAGACCTCTCTGTGCTTTACAATGCTTCCCTATGCTTTACCAGACCTCTCTGTGCTTTACAATGCTTTCCTATGCTTTACCAGACCTCTCTGTGCTTTACAATGCTTTCCTATGCTTTACCATGCTTTCACAGTGCTTTATTACACTTTGCTATGCTTTTACTATGGGAAACTTTTATAGGGGTACAGTTGTATTGTAAACACTACAGGCGTTAAAACATTTTAAAAATCCAGGTGTCTCATCTTCCTATGTTAAGACTCACACATTGTGGTAAACAGGTATTTGATATTTTGAATAGTATTTTATTGTTTTGTTTCACATACTAATGAACTCATTCTCAGATCGCTCTCTTCCAGATATTCCAATGCTACACTTCCTCCATGCCCTGCTTCTAGTTCAAGAGGTCACAGGAAGGAACACACAAGCAGGTGATTGGTTACTGAGATGGAGAGGCAAGTGCGAGGCTTCTGTGAGCGCAGGGTCACACCACCACAGAAACAGAAAAAGAAAACGTGGAAGCAGCAATCAGTATATCAGCATGGTTTTGTAGTTTCAAAATGATGACCATTGCATTCTGGGCAATTTTGCATGCTACAAATATCTAGTCACCCAGAGATCCTGTACAGCATAATACACGAGGGAAGAGATTTCAAATCTATGCAAAACTACCAGCAGCCAATGCCAGGAGCTGAGACCTGGAGTAATGTCATGGATAGAGCTTGGCACTGTGTGCAGTCTTTCTCTAGCCTTGTCACACACCACAAGTGAATGAGCCATCTCTGAACCAGGCATCCCAAGCGACTGAGACCTCACTCAGCTCCACTGCTCTCAGAGACTCGAGACCTCACTCAGGTCCACTGCTCTCAGAGACTCGAGACCTCACTCAGCTCCACTGCTCTCAGAGACTCGAGACCTCACTCAGCTCCACTGCTCTCAGAGACTCGAGACCTCACTCAGCTCCACTGCTCTCAGAGACTCGAGACCTCACTCAGCTCCACTGCTCTCAGAGACTCGAGACCTCACTCAGCTCCACTGCTCTCAGAGACTCGAGACCTCACTCAGCTCCACTGCTCTCAGAGACTCGAGACCTCACTCAGCTCCACTGCTCTCAGAGACTCGAGACCTCACTCAGCTCCACTGCTCTCAGAGACTCGAGACCTCACTCAGCTCCACTGCTCTCAGAGACTCGAGACCTCACTCAGCTCCACTGCTCTCAGAGACTTGAGACCATCCAGGAGCTGACCAGACACAAGACTGCTGAGCTGCTGAGCCCAGACCTGCAATGCAATAATCACACACTCCAATAGCACAAGCAAAACAACACTGAAGAACATGTGATAACCTGGGAAAGCATTGCAGAATGACTGTGCAGATGTACTGTGGTAATGTTTAATAAGGACTGTTCCCCATGATAAGGCTACTTGTGGGTTTGAAGCCGTGTTGCAGCAAACACCCCAGGAGGAAGCTGCTGTTGCAGGTCACTATTTGCTGCTTGAAATGTAGTTTGCATACGTGGGGCTCCTCACATTTCTAGAAGTGGGAACTTCCACACTGCTGTGGATCGGTTGCTCAATAGAAACGATGTGCTGGATGAGGCTTCCTTCGTAAATGCAATAAAATAGATGACAACATTGAAATGTCTGTTGAAATAAAGCATTATGAAAAGCAGTTCCCGAGTTTCTTTAAATAAAATAAATAAACACCTCGATGTGTAACCCTGTAGAAACGGTTCATATCTGAAGATAAGGAAATGCGTTGCTGCCTCTTCACTCTTCTTTTATGTTTTCCTGTTCTGTGAATAAAGTTTCTGCACGGCTCCAGTGGAAAATATTTGTTTCCTTCCCAATCAAACTTTATTTAACAAAACTGTCATCTAACAACTAGAGCACACTGCCTCCCTCCCTTCCAGTCTCTCCCAGTCTCTCAGCTCTGAACACTAGAGCACACTGCCTCCCTCCCTTCCAGTCTCTCCCAGTCTCTCAGCTCTGAACACTAGAGCACACTGCCTCCCTCCCTTCCAGTCTCTCCCAGTCTCTCAGCTCTGAACACTAGAGCACACTGCCTCCCTCCCTTCCAGTCTCTCCCAGTCTCTCAGCTCTGAACACTAGAGCACACTGCCTCCCTCCTTCCAGTCTCTCCCAGTCTCTCAGCTCTGAACACTAGAGCACACTGCCTCCCTCCCTTCCAGTCTCTCCCAGTCTCTCAGCTCTGAACACTAGAGCACACTGCCTCCCTCCCTTCCAGTCTCTCCCAGTCTCTCAGCTCTGAACACTAGAGCACACTGCCTCCCTCCGCTCTCCAGTCTCTCAGCTCTGAACACTAGAGCACACTGCCTCCCTCCCTTCCAGTCTCTCCCAGTCTCTCAGCTCTGAACACTAGAGCACACTGCCTCCCTCCCTTCCAGTCTCTCCCAGTCTCTCAGCTCTGAACACTAGAGCACACTGCCTCCCTCCCTTCCAGTCTCTCAGCTCTGAACACTAGAGCACACTGCCTCCCTCCCTTCCAGTCTCTGAGCTCTGAACACTAGAGCACACTGCCTCCCTCTCCTTCCAGTCTCTCCCAGTCTCTCAGCTCTGAACACTAGAGCACACTGCCTCCCTCTCCTCCCTCCAGTCTCTCCCAGTCTCTCAGCTCTGAACACTAGAGCACACTGCCTCCCTCTCCTCCCAGTCCCTCCCTCAGTCTCTCAGCTCTGAACACTAGAGCACACTGCCTCCCTCCCTTCCAGTCTCTCCCAGTCTCTCAGCTCTGAACACTAGAGCACACTGCCTCCCTCCCTTCCAGTCTCTCCCAGTCTCTCAGCTCTGAACACTAGAGCACACTGCCTCCCTCCCTTCCTCTCTCCCAGTCTCTCAGCTCTGAACACTGGAGCACACTGCCTCCCCTCTCCCTCCCTCCTCTCCCAGTCCCTCAGCTCTGAACACTGGATCACACTGCCTCCCTCTCTCCTCCCTCCTCTCCAGTCCCTCAGCTCTGAACACTGGATCACACTGCCTCCCCTCTCCCTCCCTCCCTCTCCAGTCCCTCAGCTCTGAACACTGGATCACACTGCCTCCCCTCTCTCCTCCCTCCCTCTCTCCGTCCCTCAGCTCTGAACACTGGATCACACTGCCTCCCTCTCTCCCTCCTCCTCTCTCCCAGTCCCTCAGCTCTGAACACTGGATCACACTGCCTCCCTCTCTCCCTCCCTCCTCTCTCCAGTCCCTCAGCTCTGAACACTGGATCACACTGCCTCCCTCTCTCCCTCCCTCCCTCTCTCCCAGTCCCTCAGCTCTGAACACTGGATCACACTGCCTCCCTCTCTCCCTCCCTCCCTCTCTCTGTCCCTCAGCTCTGAACACTGGATCACACTGCCTCCCTCTCTCCCTCTCTCCTCTCTCCTAGTCCCTCAGCTCTGAACACTGGATCACACTGCCTCCCTCTCTCCCTCCTCCCTCTCTCCTAGTCCCTCAGCTCTGAACACTGGATCACACTGCCTCCCTCTCTCCCTCCCTCCCTCTCTCCTAGTCCCTCAGCTCTGAACACTGGATCACACTGCCTCCCCTCTCCCTCCTCCCTCTCTCCTAGTCCCTCAGCTCTGAACACTGGATCACACTGCCTCCCTCTCTCCCTCCTCTCTCCTAGTCCCTCAGCTCTGAACACTGGATCACACTGCCTCCCTCTCTCCCTCCCTCCCTCTCTCCAGTCCCTCAGCTCTGAACACTGGATCACACTGCCTCCCTCTCTCCCTCCCTCTCTCCAGTCCCTCAGCTCTGAACACTGGATCACACTGCCTCCCTCTCTCTCCTCTCTCCCAGTCCCTCAGCTCTGAACACTGGATCACACTGCCTCCCTCTCTCCCTCCCTCCTCTCTCCAGTCCCTCAGCTCTGAACACTGGATCACACTGCCTCCCTCTCTCCTCCCTCCCTCTCTCCAGTCCCTCAGCTCTGAACACTGGATCACACTGCCTCCCTCTCTCTCCTCCCTCTCCCAGTCCCTCAGCTCTGAACACTGGATCACACTGCCTCCCTCTCTCCTCCCTCCTCTCTCCAGTCCCTCAGCTCTGAACACTGGATCACACTGCCTCCCTCCCTCCCTCTCTCCCAGTCCCTCAGCTCTGAACACTGGATCACACTGCCTCCCTCTCCCTCTCTCCCAGTCCCTCAGCTCTGAACACTGGATCACACTGCCTCCCTCTCTCTCCTCCTCTCCCAGTCCCTCAGCTCTGAACACTGGATCACACTGCCTCCCTCTCTCCCTCTCTCCCAGTCCCTCAGCTCTGAACACTAGATCACACTGCCTCCCTCTCTCTCCCTCTCTCCCAGTCCCTCAGCTCTGAACACTGGATCACACTGCCTCCCTCTCCTCCCCCTCCCAGTCTCCTCAGCTCTGAACACTGGATCACACTGCCTCCCTCTCTCCTCCCTCCCTCTCCCAGTCCCTCAGCTCTGAACACTGGATCACACTGCCTCCTCCTTCCCTCTCTCCCAGTCCTCAGCTCTGAACACTAGATCACACTGCCTCCCTCTCCTCCCTCTCTCCCAGTCCTCAGCTCTGAACACTGGATCACACTGCCTCCCTCTCCCCTCCCTCCTCTCCCAGTCCCTCAGCTCTGAACACTGGATCACACTGCCTCCCTCTCCCTCCTCCCTCTCCAGTCCCTCAGCTCTGAACACTGGATCACACTGCCTCCCTCTCTCCTCAGCTCTGAACACTACACCACCTCCCTTCCCAGTCCCTCAGCTCTGAACACTGGATCACACTGCCTCCCTCTCCCTCCCTCCCTCTCTCCAGTCCCTCAGCTCTGAACACTGGATCACACTGCCTCCCCTCTCCTCCTCCCTCTCCCAGTCCTCAGCTCTGAACACTGGATCACACTGCCTCCTCTCTCTCCTCCCTCCCTCTCTCCAGTCCCTCAGCTCTGAACACTGGATCACACTGCCTCCCTCTCCCTCCTCCTCTCTCCAGTCCTCAGCTCTGAACACTGGATCACACTGCCTCCTCTCCTCCCTCCCTCTCCCAGTCCCTCAGCTCTGAACACTGGATCACACTGCCTCTCCTCTCTCCCTCCCTCCCTCTCCCAGTCCCTCAGCTCTGAACACTGGATCACACTGCCTCCTCTCTCTCCTCAGTCCCTCAGCTCTGAACACTGGATCACACTGCCTCCCTCTCCCTCCCTCCCTCTTCCCAGTCCCTCAGCTCTGAACACTGGATCACACTGCCTCCCTCTCTCCTCTCCCTCTCTCCTAGTCCCTCAGCTCTGAACACTGGATCACACTGCCTCCCTCTCTCCCTCCCTCCCTCTCTCCCAGTCCCTCAGCTCTGAACACTGGATCACACTGCCTCCTCTCCCTCCCTCCCTCTCTCCAGTCCCTCAGCTCTGAACACTGGATCACACTGCCCTCCCACTCTCTCTCTCCCTCCCCTCTCTCAGTCCCTCAGCTCTGAACACTGGATCACACTGCCTCCCTCTCTCTCTCCTCCCTCTCCCAGTCCCTCAGCTCTGAACACTGGATCACACTGCCTCCCTCTCTCCCTCTCCTCTCTCTAGTCCCTCAGCTCTGAACACTGGATCACACTGCCTCCCCTCTCCCTCCCTCCCTCTCTCCATCCCTCAGCTCTGAACACTGGATCACACTGCCTCCCCTCTCTCCCTCCCTCCCTCTCCTGTCCCTCAGCTCTGAACACTGGATCACACTGCCTCCCTCTCTCCCTCCCTCCCTCTCTCCGTCCCTCAGCTCTGAACACTGGATCACACTGCCTCCCTCTCTCTCCTCTCTCTCCCAGTCCCTCAGCTCTGAACACTGGATCACACTGCCTCCCTCTCTCCCAGTCCCTCAGCTCTGAACACTGGACCACACTGCCTCCCCTCTCCCTCCCTCCCTCTCCGTCCCTCAGCTCTGAACACTGGATCACACTGCCTCCCTCTCTCCTCCTCCCTCTCTCCCAGTCCCTCAGCTCTGAACACTGGATCACACTGCCTCCCTCTCTCCCTCCCTCCCTCTCTCCTAGTCCCTCAGCTCTGAACACTGGATCACACTGCCTCAGCCCCTTCAAATATGTCTCTGTGAGTTTTTATTCATTATAAATTTAGCACAATATATTTCTGACCGCATTCTCATGCTAGCAACAAAGTGAAACCAGGGAAACTCTGGTCGTATCTCTGTCAACCCGCACGCGATCAGCTGACAGACATGTGAGGCAGTGTGTGGGCTGGCTGCTGGAGGGAGCTGCTGAGACACTACCGAGACAGCTCTGTGTGTGGATATGTGCAAGTCCCTTATTGCATTGCTGTCGATCCTTTTGTTTTCAGACTTTGCAGGAGTAAGTTTTCCAAAAGGAACAGACCCACTGTTCTGAGTAGCTTCTTACCAGCTGTATGCAGTTCAAATCATTTGGACCCGAGTTGAGTTTCACTCACAGTGAGGGTTTCAAAAATGACAGAAGCGAGTGCCTTTTTCAAGACTGTAATATTGACAAGACTTTAGCGCCCTCTGCTGATGATATTGTAAAATTGTTTTGCTTTTTAAAAGCTGGCAGTATAAAAGTGTCTTGTTGTAAGATGTCTTTCTTTGGTGTTGGATCAAACCATTCTTCCACTAACCCGTCTTAAACTGTCAAATCAAAAGGATTAGAAAGCTGTCAGCTTTGTTTACATTCCTCCCAATGTAACTTTAACTGACGGGACACAAGCTCCCCTCCTTGAAACAGAATGGACTCTAAACAGCCCCCACCCCCGATATTCATGACAAAAGCAAGCTTCGAAACAGAAATGATAAAAAAAACTCTGATAATACAGCACACGCGTTCTTTATTTTTATTAAGAAATAACGCGCAAACATGTCTGCAAATGAGCTTGTTATTACTGTTCAACCAAATATAATAATACACGTTCAAACACTGAGGTAGACACACAGACACAGGAGGAATGAGCACAGATTACACACAGCCTGTCTGCTAATTCCAGGGTTGCTGCTGTTATGGGTTCATTGAAAGAATGCTCTTTTCAAAGCCTGTTTTTGGAAGAACAAATACAGTTTTATATTTGTGAAACAGTTCAAGATTGTTGATGGAGTATCTAGCAACACAGCACAGTTTTAAGGACTATTAAACTATCTGCTTAAAAATAAGTTATTTCGGTGTAACACTTTGTAAACTCAGACCACACCTTAAATAAACAATTGAGACAGGACCCTATACAGGGCCAAACTCAACGGCAAATCTAGACTGGGCTGTCATTACAAATCTACAAACTAACATCACATGCAAACCTGCATTGTAATATCTTGAGATTGTTAACTATCCCTTGATCCAAAGTGTGCTGTCTCTTTCTTCTAGAAATATGTGTTATCTGATCCGGTCAGTGTTTCATATATATATATATATATATATATATATATATATACAGTACTGTGCAAAAGTTTTAGGCAGGTGTGAAAAAATGCTGTAAAGTAAGAATGCTTTCAAAAATAGACTATATTAATAGATTATATTTATCAATTAACTAAATGAAATGTAAAGTGAGTGAACAGAAGAAAAATCTAAATCAAATCCATATTTGGTGTGACCACCCTTTGCCTTCAAAACAGCATCAATTCTTCTAGGTACACTTGCACACAGTTTTTGAAGGAACTCGGCAGGTAGGTTGGCCCAAACATCTTGGAGAACTAACCACAGTTCTTCTGTGGATTTAGGCAGCCTCAGTTGCTTCTCTCTCTTCATGTAATCCCAGACAGACTCGATGATGTTGAGATCAGGGCTCTGTGGGGGCCATACCATCACTTCCAGGACTCCTTGTTCTTCATTACGCTGAAAATAGTTCTTAATGACTTTCGCTGTATGTTTGGGGTCGTTGTCATGCTGTAGAATAAATTTGGGGCCAATCAGATGCCTCCCTGATGGTATTGCATGATGGATAAGTATCTGCCTGTACTTCTCAGCATCGAGGAGACCATTAATTCTGATCAAATCCCCAACTCCATTTGCAGAAATGCAGCCCCAAACTTGCAAGGAACCTCCACCATGCTTCACTGTTGCCTGCAGACACTCATTCGTGTACCGCTCTCCAGCCCTTCGGCGAACAAACTGCCTTCTGCTACAGCCAAATATTTCAAATTTGACTCATCAGTCCAGAGCACCTGCTGCCATTTTTCTGCACCCCAGTTCCTGTGTTTTCGTGCATAGTTGAGTCGCTTGGCCTTGTTTCCATGTCGGAGGTATGGCTTTTTGGCCACAAGTCTTCCATGAAGGCCACTTCTGACCAGACTTCTCCGGACAGTTGATGGGTGTACCAGGGTCCCACTGTTTTCTGCCAGTTCTGAGCTGATGGCACTGCTGGACATCTTCCGATTGCGAAGGGAAGTAAGCATGATGTGTCTTTCATCTGCTGCAGTAAGTTTCCTTGGCCGACCACTGCGTCTCACGGTCCTCAACGTTGCCCGTTTCTTTGTGCTTCTTCAAAAGAGCTTGGACAGCACATCTGGAAACCCCTGTCTGCCTTGAAATTTCTGCCTGGGAGAGACCTTGCTGATGCAGTATAACTACCTTGTGTCTTGTTGCTGTGCTCAGTCTTGCCATGGTGTATGACTTTTGACAGTAAACTGTCTTCAGCAACCTCACCTTGTTAGCTGAGTTTGGCTGTTCCTCACCCAGTTTTATTCCTCCTACACAGCTGTTTCTGTTTCAGTTAATGATTGTGTTTCAACCTACATATTGAATTGATGATCATTAGCACCTGTTTGGTATAATTGTTTAATCATACACCTGACTATATGCCTACAAAATCCCTGACTTTGTGCAAGTGTACCTAGAAGAATTGATGCTGTTTTGAAGGCAAAGGGTTGTCACACCAAATATGGATTTGATTTAGATTTTTCTTCTGTTCACTCACTTTGCATTTAGTTAATTGTTAAATATAATCTATTAACATGTCTATTTTTGAAAGCATTCTTACTTTACAGCATTTTTTCACACCTGCCTAAAACTTTTGCACAGTACTGTATATATATATATATATATATATATATATATATATATATATATATATATATATGTCCAATAAACCGCTCCCACAATATGACGTGTACCCTCTGAGATCCAACACGCCACTCCAAGCTCACGAACAGCCTTTCGTTGCAGGTCTCCAGAAATTACACACATCGACCACCAGAGGGAGACAGTTTTGCTGCATTCAAAGTAACAGAAACACAGCGCCAAATCAATATGTACTAATTATAAGAGCTTCAAACACATAGCTCAACATACAAGCATTTCTTTTTTCTTTTTAACCAAAATATCCCTTTAAATCCCCGTTGTAATGTATTTTATTACAAACAGCCTGAGGGCGCCTTGCAATCATAGTCTGCTACCGCAGTGGGTCTAGCTTGTCTGATACAATTATTTTGTTTAATGAAACAAATTAAACAGACTGCAGTTTTAATTAAATGTGCAGCAAAAATGACTGGTGACGTTTTAAAATCTTATGAATCGTTTTTTTAGTTAAGCATGCGTTACATTAAAACGATAAACCTTTTTTTTTAAATTAAGCCTATCTTAAACCCACAGATCCACGCCACTAATATGATAATACAGGACCAGCATGGATTCTATTAATAGACGCCGCGTTTGGGATTGGCTGTTGCATTCAGAAGGCAAGCCAATCAAAAGCAGAACCGGTTTGGTCGCACGGTTTTCTAGGAGTTGTAGTCATTTTCAGTGAGCGGAGGCGCTTGATTAGGTTGTGGAGGGCCACCTTAAAACTACAATTCCCTTATACGCTGTGCCGCCTGATTACAGAGGTTTGACATAAGTTGCATCAGCAGTGCCTTATCACTGAGAGATCTGAGCGCATTTGTGTGCAGGTAGAGAATCTGTGTTTGAGGTCATTTAAAAGCGGTGAGATTTCAGTCGAGTATATTTCATACGACGCAGAAGAATCGCCATGGCGACTGTGGTTTAGTTTAACTGGATTGGAAGCGGCGCAGGAGTTAATTTGCAGGAATGCTACCGGAGGCGTCAGTTCTTTTGCTTATGATAGAAAACTATGTGCTCGCTTATTAATTCTGTGTTTAGTAACTTAAACCCAAACATATATTTACCCGTTACTTCTGACGAAGTGCACTGCACCGCTGCTATCAAATACGATAGCTTCCAATTTACTGTCAAAACAGCGGAGCCTGCTCAAGATGTCACCTGGGACGAATAGTGCCGCAGCCTGGGAACGGAACCGGGCCGCCGAGTCGAGCCCAGCTGACACGGACTCTGAGCCGCTGTGTGAATGGAGGAAGTTCCGCAGCCTGTGCAGCCGAGACGGGAAGGAGCGAGCGGCGGCGCTGGACGTCCTGTCACACACCGTGCTGGCGATTCTCCACAGGGTCGCGCCGGCCCGAGCGGACAGCGGAGCGGTCAAAGACGGGACGCCGCATTGGGAGAGGGAGAGCCCGGGAGGAGGAGGAGGAGGCATCGATAAGGCGATGCTGTTGCTGCTGTTAAGGCTGTCTCTGAACTGCCCCTTCAGGGACATCAATGAGAAGACATCGCAGCTTCTTCAAACAGCACAGGTAAGAGGAACCCTAATCTAGCAGCGCACTGCGAGTCCGAGGTACAGGCTGCTGTGGTCTGCACGCAGGGGTGCAGTTTGTGTGTGCTACCCGTGTAACGTGCACTGCCTCGTCAAAATCCGATACCTGTACCACGATTTCATTTGTAACGCTAAACGTTGTTTGTTGGGTCTAGTTAAAATAATCCAACAGTTCATCTGGGTGGTTTATATAGAGAGTTTAAAAGATTATAACAATTACATAGCATAACTAAAATAATGTAATATAGTTAACTTACTGATTTTCAAACTAATAACAACAACATGACGAATTATCACCAGGCAAATAGCAATAATAATAATAATAATAATAATAATAATGATAATGATAATGATAATAATAATGATAATATAGTTCCCATATATACCAAATCCTGTGTGTTAGATCTGTGGATTGATTGAAAGTAGATCCTGCTTGCTCATGTTCTTTACTCCGCACAATGTGATGGTTGCAGGTCAGCTGTCACATTTTCATTCCTTGGCAGTTCTGTGTATGTTTGAATCTATTCATTAGAACTTCCTGGTTTCCTTGCTCTGAACTCCACTGACATGTAGATTTCTGTTTGTTCAGCCCAGGTGTTACTGGCAGTGCCTTGAGTGAATCTTTACTGGCAGTTGTACTGCTGTGTCCTGGTAATCTAAGAAGCCTCATTTGCAAGTCCTTCTCTTTAGGTGATGTGTACACAGGAAGTTTAAAGAACAGCGATGGACCAGCCCCTTATCAAGATTTCCATAGGAAAGCCTAGCAAAGTGTAAGAAGTATAGTGACAGCATGGTAAAGCATTTAAAGAAACCTGCCCAACAGGGTAACCTGTGGTAAATGCAACTACAACCAGGGCCGGGGCAATTCCTGTTCTTCAATAGCAATTCTTTTCAAATCAATTTCCAATCCCTTTGAATCAATTCCAGCACATCATTGATCACAATTGCAGTTGGCTGTATTGTGTTAAAAGGAGCTTCTCACAGTGGCAACACATTACTTAAATGGAAGCCACTGTTAGTCAATTAACTAAAAGCAGCTGAACAATTATATATCTGAAATACAAATGCAATTCATTTGAAGGAATTGGAATTGATTTTCCAATGGAACTGGAACTCTGCTCTCAATCATACTGGCTCCCTTATCTATCCCGACTCAGTTTATTATTTTTGTAGTTTATCCAAAAATAAGTAAACAGAAACTTCACGGTTTGAAAACACAATGTACTAGAAACAGAACACTGTTATTGAGGGTTTAGAAAGGGCTCTGCATCACTGTTTCACATGTGCTGTTATTGAGGGTTTAGAAAGGGCTCTGCATCACTGTTTCACATGTGCTGTTATTGAGGGTTTAGAAAGGGCTCTGCATCACTGTTTCACATGTGCTGTTATTGAGGGTTTAGAAAGGGCTCTGCATCACTGTTTCACATGTGCTGTTATTGAGGGTTTAGAAAGGGCTCTGCATCACTGTTTCACATGTGCTGTTATTGAGGGTTTAGAAAGGGCTCTGCATCACTGTTTCACATGTGCTGTTATTGAGGGTTTAGAAAGGGCTCTGCATCACTGTTTCACATGTGCTGTTAGGCAGGGTTTAGAAAGGGCTCTGCATCACTGTTTCACATGTGCTGTTATTGAGGGTTTAGAAAGGGCTCTGCATCACTGTTTCACATGTGCTGTTAGGGCAGGGTTTAGAAAGGGCTCTGCATCACTGTTTCACATGTGCTGTTAGGCAGGGTTTAGAAAGGGCTCTGCATCACTGTTTCACATGTGCTGTTATAGAGGGTTTAGAAAGGGCTCTGCATCACTGTTTCACATGTGCTGTTATTGAGGGTTTAGAAAGGGCTCTGCATCACTGTTTCACATGTGCTGTTAGGAGGGTTTAGAAAGGGCTCTGCATCACTGTTTCACATGTGCTGTTAGGAGGGTTTAGAAAGGGCTCTGCATCACTGTTTCACATGTGCTGTTATTGAGGGTTTAGAAAGGGCTCTGCATCACTGTTTCACATGTGCTGTTATTGAGGGTTTAGAAAGGGCTCTGCATCACTGTTTCACATGTGCTGTTAGGGAGGGTTTAGAAAGGGCTCTGCATCACTGTTTCACATGTGCTGTTAGGGAGGGTTTAGAAAGGGCTCTGCATCACTGTTTCACATGTGCTGTTATTGAGGGTTTAGAAAGGGCTCTGCATCACTGTTTCACATGTGCTGTTATTGAGGGTTTAGAAAGGGCTCTGCATCACTGTTTCACATGTGCTGTTATTGAGGGTTTAGAAAGGGCTCTGCATCACTGTTTCACATGTGCTGTTATTGAGGGTTTAGAAAGGGCTCTGCATCACTGTTTCACATGTGCTGTTATTGAGGGTTTAGAAAGGGCTCTGCATCACTGTTTCACATGTGCTGTTAGGAGGGTTTAGAAAGGGCTCTGCATCACTGTTTCACATGTGCTGTTATTGAGGGTTTAGAAAGGGCTCTGCATCACTGTTTCACATGTGCTGTTATTGAGGGTTTAGAAAGGGCTCTGCATCACTGTTTCACATGTGCTGTTAGGCAGGGTTTAGAAAGGGCTCTGCATCACTGTTTCACATGTGCTGTTAGGAGGGTTTAGAAAGGGCTCTGCATCACTGTTTCACATGTGCTGTTAGGAGGGTTTAGAAAGGGCTCTGCATCACTGTTTCACATGTGCTGTTATTGAGGGTTTAGAAAGGGCTCTGCATCACTGTTTCACATGTGCTGTTATTGAGGGTTTAGAAAGGGCTCTGCATCACTGTTTCACATGTGCTGTTATTGAGGGTTTAGAAAGGGCTCTGCATCACTGTTTCACATGTGCTGTTATTGAGGGTTTAGAAAGGGCTCTGCATCACTGTTTCACATGTGCTGTTATTGAGGGTTTAGAAAGGGCTCTGCATCACTGTTTCACATGTGCTGTTATTGAGGGTTTAGAAAGGGCTCTGCATCACTGTTTCACATGTGCTGTTATTGAGGGTTTAGAAAGGGCTCTGCATCACTGTTTCACATGTGCTGTTATTGAGGGTTTAGAAAGGGCTCTGCATCACTGTTTCACATGTGCTGTTATTGAGGGTTTAGAAAGGGCTCTGCATCACTGTTTCACATGTGCTGTTAGGGAGGGTTTAGAAAGGGCTCTGCATCACTGTTTCACATGTGCTGTTATTGAGGGTTTAGAAAGGGCTCTGCATCACTGTTTCACATGTGCTGTTAGGGAGGGTTTAGAAAGGGCTCTGCATCACTGTTTCACATGTGCTGTTAGGCAGGGTTTAGAAAGGGCTCTGCATCACTGTTTCACATGTGCTGTTAGGCAGGGTTTAGAAAGGGCTCTGCATCACTGTTTCACATGTGCTGTTAGGGAGGGTTTAGAAAGGGCTCTGCATCACTGTTTCACATGTGCTGTTAGGGAGGGTTTAGAAAGGGCTCTGCATCACTGGTTCATTATTATTATTATTTGTTTATTTAGCAGACGCCTTTATCCAAGGCGACTTACAGAGACTAGGGTGTGTGAACTATGCATCAGCTGCAGAGTCACTTACAATTACGTCTCACCCTAAAGACGGAGCACAAGGAGGTTAAGTGACTTGCTCAGGGTCACACAATGAGTCAGTGGCTGAGGTGGGATTTGAACCGGGGACCTTCTGGTTACAAGCCCTTTTCTTTAACCACTGGACCATGTGCTGTTAGGGAGGGTTTAGAAAGGGCTCTGCATCACTGTTTCACATGTGCTGTTATTGAGGGTTTAGAAAGGGCTCTGCATCACTGTTTCACATGTGCCGTTAGGCAGGGTTTAGAAAGGGCTCTGCATCACTGTTTGACATGTGCTGTTAGGGAGGGTTTAGAAAGGGCTCTGCATCACTGTTTCACATGTGCTGTTATTGAGGGTTTAGAAAGGGCTCTGCATCACTGTTTCACATGTGCTGTTATTGAGGGTTTAGAAAGGGCTCTGCATCACTGTTTCACATGTGCTGTTATTGAGGGTTTAGAAAGGGCTCTGCATCACTGTTTCACATGTGCTGTTATTGAGGGTTTAGAAAGGGCTCTGCATCACTGTTTCACATGTGCTGTTAGGGAGGGTTTTGAAAGCAGGTTTATAGGGGATCGGGGGCTGGGTCTGACCCTCCACTGGAAGAGTTTGAGAAATGCAAACACTATCCCCTTCAGTCACTGTGTGCACAATCGCACCAGCTTCAGTTTTTCTATCTGTCTATTTTATAATGCATAAAAAGTTTTTTTTCAAAGTTATGGCAGGGCAGAGTTCACACAAACTCTTTTAAAATTCCCATAAAGGAAATACAAAGGGGATATACCAGACATGCGTTAATTACAAAGCGGTGAACAGAAAAACAGGAAAGAGAATGAGAAAATGAAAGTGCAAACTAGCCAAATGCCAGACTCTGGTCATCCAACATTAAGATAAGGGGAGCTGTTGAAAGAGGACAAAGCTGTTCCATCACTGCTGTGCAAGTCAAAGCAAATCTCCTGAAGGGCCTTCAGACAGAAGCAGCTCTGTACGTACAAACAACAAAAACAACCTTTCAGTGTAGCGGACACGTTTTTATTTTATCACAACGCAGTAGAACCCTCAGAGAGCTTCACAGTGTGGCAAGGCCCTTCTCGTTGTGTTAGTCACCCTCACCTTCCGCTCGGGGCACTGCAGGAGGCAGCCTCACCAGTCCTCTTCATTGCTCTGCAGCCTCACCAGTCCTCTTCATTGTCCTGCAGCCTCACCAGTCCTCTTCATTGCCCTGCAGGAGGCAGCCTCACCAGTCCTCTTCATTGCCCTGCAGCCTCACCAGTCCTCTTCATTGCTCTGCAGCCTCACCAGTCCTCTTCATTGCCCTGCAGCCTCACCAGTCCTCTTCATTGCCCTGCAGCCTCACCAGTCCTCTTCATTGACCTGCAGCCTCACTAGTCCTCTTCATTGCTCTGCAGCCTCACCAGTCCTTGACCTGCATCTTCTGGTGGCGGAGGGGTGAGAGGGGTGTAAGGAGAAATATTAGTCTGGAGGTAGGAGGGTGCGGAAAGTTCGAGACAGTGATATGTGAGTACAAGAGTTGAATTGAATGCGAGCGCGATAGGGGAGCCAGTGGAGGGAGCGGAGTAGCGTGGGAGAAACAAGGAAAGGAAAAGACAAGGTGAGCGGCAGAGTTTTGGATGAGCTGGAGAGGACGGATAGCAGAGGCAGGGAGGCCGGTCAGGAAGGAGTTGCAGTAGTCAAAGCGGGACAGTACCAGGTCTGAACTAGGAGCTGTGTGGAGTAATCGGTGAGTAAGGGGCAAATTCTGTGTATTCTTCCTCAGCAACAGCGACAGGAGCGTGCCAGAGTAGAGATGTGCTGAGAGTAGGGAGGGAGGGGTCGAGGGTGACACAGAGGTTCTTGGTGGATGAGGAGGAGAGAGGGCAGTGGTAGAGAGATCAGCGGTAGGGGAGGAAGAGGGGGAGAAAAGGAGATCTGATTTGGAGAGGCTGAGATTGAGATGATGTGAGTGCATCCAGGAGGAGATGGCTGAGAGACATGTAAAGGGTTCGATTTCTTCTTAAAAATAAGCCAATTTTTTCAGGTAGTTCCAATCAAAAATATTTTTTTCAGGAATCTAAATGCAAACAGGAACAAAGCAAATCAAAGGTGATACATCAGTGGTCTCACACACATCAGTGATCTCACACACAAGTCTCAGTTGATGCTGTTCTGAGCTGCATCAGGGTAGATGTTATTTACTTCTGAGCTGAGCTGAGCTTTCATGGCATCAGAGATGATGGCTGTTTCCTGAGCTGGCATGGCACAGAGATGTTAGTTTCTGAACTGCTATCAGTGTAGATGTTATTTCCGGGCTCAGCTCAGAAACTTACTTCAAACAGCGCAAATATACAGCTACCTTACGTAATTTCCTTGACCAAATTTGGTCTTATTTCCCTGGCATGATGCATGGTGAGACACAGCACATTAAAAGTTAACATCTGCGTTTATTCTTCACTTTACCAATGTCAGCAGAAACCCAGATAACAAGAAGTTACATTTAAGAACACTGCTATGCGTTTTGCTCAATTCTCACAGGCAGCAAAGCGCCATACCTAAGCATCACAAGGTCGAACAACAAGACTGCAAACTGCTGATGTACACCAGCTATGTACAGCTTAATTAAGAGCTTATTAACCCTGCACTGATTCAGAGCTTACATTAAACACAGGAAAATCACACAATGTTTACAAACAGTTTCAATGATTTCTCACTTCTTTCACCATTTAAATGGGAAGCATAAGCAACAGCAGTATAATGGAAAAGAACAGGTGGCTGATGAAACAATAAGAGCTTGTGCAATTTAACTGGAAGAACCTGGTGTGCCCTGCCCCACACGAGGTGTGTGGTCATCAGAAAAAGACTCCCTGTTCCAATAGTGTGTTGTTCTGTGACACTTACCTAAAGTTAGAGTGTCACTTTTAACAAAAGTGGTTTTAGAACCGGTTTTAATTGGTTTGATTATGGTTTGTACATAGGCTCAAAACAGCTTATTAAGCAGAAACAAAGGTTGTATCATCCTTCTGAGGTCACAGCTGCACTCTGAGTTATGAAACGCCAGTCACTCCTACATGGGTGTATTTCGGGCCACATGCCAAGCCAAAGAGCAACAAGGTCAGGGAAGCAAGAGTTTTAAAATCCTTACAGACAGATAGAGATATGGGAGGAGAATTGGGAGTCAGAGAGGGGAAAGGAGAGGACGATCTGGGCATCATCAGCATAGAGATGATATGAGAAGCCATGGGATGAGGGGACCCAGGGAGCGGGTGTAGAGAAAAACAGGAGGGGTCCCAGGACTGAGCTTTGGGGGACGCCTGTAGAAAGAGAGCACGAGGCAGAGGGTGAGCCACGTCAGGGCACCGGGTACGTGCGATCGGAGAGGTAGGAGGAGAACCAGGCAAGAGCAGTGCCGGAGAGTCCCAGGTCAGTGAGGGAGGACAGGAGAGTAGAGGCAGCAGAGAGGTCGAGGGGAATCAGGACAGAGGCGGCACTATCGGAGAGGAGAGTTAGTGACGGAGAGAAGAGCAGTTTCAGTGGAAACCTGATTGGAGGGGGTTGAGCAGAGAATATTCTGACAGGAAGGCAGAGAGCTGGTGATGTATCGCTCACTCGAGGGTTTTAGAGAGGGAAGGGAGACAGGACGCTAGTTCTGGCGGGATGAGGGATCAAGGAAGGGGTTTTTAAGATGTGGTTGATGCAGGTCTGTTAGAAAGCAGAGGGGGAAAAGCCAGAGAGCAGAGAGGTGTTGAGAAGAGAAAAAAATGAAAGGGAGTAGAGCAGGGGCAGCAGCCTGGAAAAGGTGAGTGGGGAGAGGGTCCAGAGCCCACGTGGTGGGTTTGTGGCCCTGGAGCAGGGGGCAAAGATCAGTCTGAGAGGGGTGAGAAGGCAGGTAGATTAGTAGGGGTTGCATCGGGTGATGGGGAGGAAGTGAGCAGAGGACAGGGTGGGTGGGGAAGTAATATAATGCATGCATTGAGAAAACCTATTCAAGCAAGATGTGAAAACAATGGAGCCTCTTCACAACCCCCTTGAAGTAATAATAATATATTGTACATGCGAGGCTCCAAATAGGGCACCAGTGCAATGAATCAATTAATGAATGTTGAAAAGAGGCTGGCAAATTAAAATCCATGCCAATCAATAATGGATTAGCAATACAGCAGCCTTTCTCTTTCTCAGTTAGTAATGGTTAGGTTGAGGCTGGGGTAATTGCATGTAATAATATTAGAGGGTGAGTTCACATCAGTGGTATTTAAATCACTCTTTGCGCAGCGCAGTGCAGACCTTAGGGCTGCCGTCCTAGGCTGGGCAGCACCTTGTCAGGACCTCCCAGGCTTATTCCAGCACAGCACCGGCTCGCATCGTCATGAAACCCCTTACCGGGAAACTACAATATCAAACTGCAGCTCCAAGCTGCTGTATTTCCAAGAATGACACCAAATTCAGACCTGTGGCTTAACTGGATCCTAAGTTCTAGCAAATTGAACAGCAGTGGATCTGCTCAAAATCTACAGAACTGTGACCCTCTGTAATGTCTGAACCGCTGGCCTATGAAAGTGCTGTTTGAAATACTGGGGTTTCCTATAAAAAGCACCAGGTCATGCGTTTCGATAACACCAGAGACAGACCCAGCTGAACATGTTTTGTTTGAAGAACAAAAGTAAACTGTCCTGAAAGCCAGAGACACAACTGAATAGGATTAATATGGAGACCAACCAGAATGAAAGAGATAATGTGATGCTGTAGGGGGTTGTAAGGATTGGAGGTGATTTCCAGTGAAGTTAAATACCTTTTTTTTATTTTTGTATTTCTGTATTCAATACTACCCTTTTGCTAACTGAAGCTAATATGCGTTTAAATGAAAGCATCTTCTCTTATCTAGTCTTTCTAGATGCAAACCGGTGACCAAGCAGTTTAACCACTATGCAAAAGAGCCGGGCTCCTCTGCGTTCGTGGTTATAGAGCATTTAACCTTGTCTCCTGTCTCAGAGTCCGTGATGGCAGTGTGTCACACAGCACTGTGCATTACACATGCAATCCCTCATAGACCCCTGAGAAAGAGCTAGCCCTGCTCCTGAGCAGAGTGGAGGCAGAGCTACCGAGCCCTCTCTGCAATGACAGCTCTCGCCCTCCCCCTCCTCCCACAGTATCTGCTAGACTCTTTCTGTGTACAGGATCTACTGCACATGCAGAGCCTGTAACCTTGTCTTTGTACAGGATCTAATGCACATGCAGAGCCTGTAACCTTGTGTTTGATATAAATCGCTGTTCTAGTACGTGGGATCCTGTGTACAGTGATGTCAGTGTGTGAAGCACATACACACAGTTGTGTTGACCCACACATCTTGGGCAATATCTTCACACTTTCCACCTGGGTTGGCTGTCTTTAGAAGGGGTGTGGTATCTGCTTATTTTAGATTCTGTAACTAGGGATTGGGTTTTGTTTTTTCTCAGATGGTGGCAGGTTTTGCTGTGAAAGCATTCATTTTAAAGCTGGTTTCTATACCTTGAGGAATTGGTCTGCAGTGCAGTAATACATTCAAACAAGTCCGAAGTGAAAATCAGCTGGAAAGTGCAGGGTTAGAAACTCACACTGGCCTGGTGTTTCAGAACTAACCTCCATTTATTGTGTATTTTATTTATTGTATTTATATAGCGTTTTTATACAAAAGTATCGCAAACCACTGTACAGTACATAGCAGAAAAAAGAACAAACCACAATACATTTGTATAGCATGTCACACATGTCTGCCACAGTCAGACCATTTAAATAACAGTATACACATAATACAAAAGCAGCAAGAAAAAGCGTTTTGTTGACCCTAGGAATAGGGAGCCAACTCCAGGGCTGCGATACATCCGAAAACCACAGTATAGCGAGGGGCAGTATTACATACACCACTGTGATGGGAATGGATTCTTTCAATGCAGCGGGTTTGTGCATTTGAGATAGGAGAGGAAGACTCCTGAAATGAATTGGAGACTTAAGTTGATGAGAAGCAATTACCCTCCGCAGTACCAATTGAAATGGGCCCTCGATTATATAGCAGATTTATACTGGACCTCAACACCTGTGCTATATCGAGTGGGTGGTGTACATTGTTCTACCCTTCTGGCTGCATTAACAACTCCCATTAGTCACCCTACAGACTGGTGTAAAACACACTGTATTCATGCTGTGATGCGAAGTGCCATCAGTTCAGAGTACATTAGGCCTGATTTCAGGATAGGCATTGTAAAGCATATCCAAAACATGATGAACTATAGTAAATGCATAGTGTAACCATGTGAAAAACACGAGACCACTGCAAACACATGTACTGTGGTGAACTTTTATTAGGGTTTTCATTTCCAATCTGCTTGTGGGCTCCCCTAAGCACAGTTACATGTGCACAGTAAACACAGCCTTCATGCTGTTATATACAGCCCTGGAGAGGCAGAATTGAGAGGCAACAGATGATCTGTCGGGAAATAGGATAAGGAGTGTATTCTTAACAGCCGTGAGTGGAATGTAGGACAAAACCTCATAGCAGAGCTGAATTGCATCATAGCGATGCACAGATCGGAAGCAGAGCTGAATTGCATCATAGCGATGCACAGATCGGAAGCAGAGCTGAATTGCATCATAGCGATGCACAGATCGGAAGCAGAGCTGAATTGCATCATAGCGATGCACAGATCGGAAGCAGAGCTGAATTGCATCATAGCGATGCACAGATCGGAAGCAGAGCTGAATTGCATCATAGCGCTGCACAGATCGGAAGCAGAGCTGAATTGCATCATAGAGATGCACAGATCGGAAGCAGAGCTGAATTGCATCACAGATTGGAAACAGGCAAAACAGTTGCTTGATCCTCGATATCAGATTGTGTGGCCTCTTTGAAGTGTGGTGTGTGTGTGTATAATGTCCATACCACACCTGGCTGTAGCCATTGATTCTAATCTCCCAGCATCCTGGCTGAGCAAATTGCTTGTCTTCACTGGGGATTCCACAAGAAGCATTGGCTGTGGCACGATCGTCAGTTCTTAATGTCAGTAAGACAGGTATTCAGAATGTAATGCGGAAGACACATCGACCTGTTTGAGGGACCAGTAAAGCGGAGTATCAATATTCTGTGCATCAAGAAATCTATTGAGTTCAGCCAGTACTCTAACACGTTGGACAGAAAAGGGAGATTGGAAAGAGGCCTCTAATTATTCGGACCAGTGGGATCAAGGGTGGGCTTCTTAAGAAGAGGTTTTACTACTGCAGTCTTAAAGAAGTCTGGCACAATGCCTGGTAAAAGAGAACTCTTCAGAATATTTAAAACAGTGGTACTTATTTTTGGATATGTCTCTTTTAAAAGTATTGTAGGAATAGGATCTAATGTGCAAGTTGTGGGTTTCACGTTTCTAAATAAGGAATCCAGCTCTACTTCAGACGTCAAGGAAAAACCTCAAGGATCTGTTTCGGTTCAGAATGAGTAATTTTGTTTGCTGACAAGTCGATTTTAATACAGAGTTACTGATCTGATTTCTAATGTCAGTCATTTTTTGGTTAAAGTGATTCATAAACTCGTCACAGCTTACTGAGAGAGCATTCTGGGTGACACATTCCGATTGAGGAGTTGTTAATTTTGCTGTTGACGCAAAGAGAAATCTTGGGCTAGTCCTGTTTTTATCAATAAGATTTGATAGATAAACTGATCTAGCTTGAGACAGTGCAGCCCTATATTTAGAAACACTGTCGTTCCAATTCGCACATTTAAAATCACCTGTGAGTAAAATCCTATCCTGGTTTACAACAATCAGATAAAAACTCACTAAACTAAAGACAGAAGCTCAAATGTGGTGTAGTTCTTTTTTTTTTTGGTAGGACAGGCCTCTACAAGGGGTGCATTATCATCTTGTTTTAACCATGTCTCGACTACAGTTAAAATATCTACTTTTTCTTCAAGGACAAAATCATTAATTAAAGCAGACTTTAATTAAGCCGAGATGTTGTATTCAGCAATGCACAGTGAAGTATGGTTGATGCAGGGCACGGTACATTGGCAGTGGGTGGTGCTGTAATAACTTTGATTAGATTCTCAATACATGATCCCTGTAAAGAAGGTAGAGATTGGCAGCGGGGGCTTGACGCTACTTCAGTTGGGGAAGTCATTTTAAAAGACTGATCAGGTGGTAGAAGAGAAACATCCAACAAAAGATGTTTTAAAGTAATTCTCTATATTTTCTGCTAATCTAATTGTACCTCTCCTGTTTGGGTGTAGACCATCCTTCCTAAAGAACCCCGGGCTTTCCCAGAAACTATCCCAATTGTCAATAAAACCCAAGTTTTCTGAAACACACCAATCTGCCAACCAATTATTAAGAGAAAACAGTCTGCTGAAGGCTTCACAGCACCGCCTAATGACAGGTGAAGGACCAGAAACAATGATATTTTTACCCAATGGTTTTTGTTTTTGATTAAGGGTTTTAAAATGCTTCTTAAGTTGACCTGAAAGCTTTACTGACATTTCTGATAATCGAATCACTAACTAAGTACTGTATCAGAATTTGTTTGTGACTGTCAGCCAAAGCATCAAATCTATTTCTAATAGCATGTTTCGGGGACAAAGATGAGGCAACCCTTGCTTTGGATCCCCTTCTAGCCGTTACCCAGTGATTTCCACCTAATTGGGGAGAGCAGGCAAAATGTTCAGGTCTATCCCTGGGATTAGATGGGCAAGTCAGAGGGGATGGTGGAGCCCCCAAGTCGATTACAGACTCACCCTGCCAGAGCACAGCTCCACACTGAGGGCAGGATTGGAGACCGGGACTCACCCTGCCAGAGCACAGCTCCACACTGAGGGCAGGATTGGAGACCGGGACTCGCCCTGCCAGAGCACAGCTCCACACTGAGGGCAGGATTGGAGACCGGGGCTCGCCCTGCCAGAGCACAGCTCCACACTGAGGGCAGGATTGGAGACCGGGACTCGCCCTGCCAGAGCACAGCTCCACACTGAGGGCAGGATTGGAGAACGGGACTCGCCCTGCCAGAGCACAGCTCCACACTGAGGGCAGGATTGGAGACCGGGACTCGCCCTGCCAGAGCACAGCTCCACACTGAGGGCAGGATTGGAGAACGGGACTCGCCCTGCCAGAGCACAGCTCCACACTGAGGGCAGGATTGGAGACCGGGACTCACCCTGCCAGAGCACAGCTCCACACTGAGGGCAGGATTGGAGAACGGGACTCACCCTGCCAGAGCACAGCTCCACACTGAGGGCAGGATTGGAATGGTTCCAAACTAGTGTGGCAGGAGTCTCTTTTATTTCAGTTTGTCCATCCCGGTACTGTCAGGGCATTGAAAAAGAATTCTAGACAAAACATTTTGTCATTGATCTTTCAAATTCAATGCATGAATGCATCCTGGAGTCTGTCACCTTTTCTCTTTTAATAAGCCCTGCCGGTCACAGAGGCTGACTCAGACTTGAAGCCCAAGACTTCAATGATCCATGAGTTATTACAGCGATTTTAAAACAAGGAAAGACTTGCATACGGACAGACTAACCAAACCCTTATTCTCAGCATGTTGCACAACCTCATCTTGATAAGATATAGTCTTCAAGACAAACCAATTGCAAGTCAGAGCTAAGTAGGCCTAGAAATTGCTAAAGAATTTTTCATACCAAGTTTCCTCACAGTTTGATTGGTAACATGTACAGTATAGATATTCCTCCACAATCTAATCAATTGCTGGATATAAACGACTTGTACTTTATTTTGTAAAGCTGCTGTTTTAATTTAAAGTTCTAGTAGTGATTCCCCACCTGGGAGACTAACACACAATACTGAAAAATGAGCAAGTGTTTCCGCGGTCACCCCTGCGCCACAGTGAAGATGTGCAAAGAGCCAGGGACCCAGGTTCCAGTCCCATCGTAGCTGCTGACCTGGCCCTTGTTTATTTAACCAGGAGATTTATCCATTGAGACGAGGCTTCGTTTACAAGGGGGTCCTGGGAAACAATAGAAAGACAAGTACAAGTAACACCATGAAAACATGCGTGCTTCAAACTTAATCCGCAGCATACAGAAATCAAAGAACAGAATAAACAGGCCATATCTGTGTGTTCATGGGGACTGAAGGAGAACCATTGGCAGGAGGTTCTAAGCAATTCCCAAATATGATCTTAAAACTAGAGAAGGAAACCATGCCATGCCTTGTGAACTGAGGGGTAGACCAGAGAATGCCCTGTTGCTTCAGCCCTTAACCCAGCTGGGAAACTGGGTAAAGCAGCGAGCAGGCTGTGGAGCCCCATCTGAGAGCTGAGAGCAGCGAGCAGGCTGTGGAGCCCCATCTGAGAGCAGCGAGCAGGCTGTGGAGCCCCATCTGAGAGCAGCGAGCAGGCTGTGGAGCCCCATCTGAGAGCAGCGAGCAGGCTGTGGAGCCCCATCTGAGAGCAGCGAGCAGGCTGTGGAGCCCCATCTGAGAGCTGAGAGCCGCGAGCAGGCTGTGGAGCCCCATCTGGGAGCTGAGAGCAGCGAGCAGGCTGTGGAGCCCCATCTGGGAGCTGAGAGCAGCGAGCAGGCTGTGGAGCCCCATCTGAGAGCAGCGAGCAGGCTGTGGAGCCCCATCTGAGAGCAGCGAGCAGGCTGTGGAGCCCCATCTGGGAGCTGAGAGCAGCGAGCAGGCTGTGGAGCCCCATCTGGGAGCTGAGAGCAGCGAGCAGGCTGTGGAGCCCCATCTGGGAGCTGAGAGCAGCGAGCAGGCTGTGGAGCCCCATCTGGGAGCTGAGAGCAGCGAGCAGGCTGTGGAGCCCCATCTGGGAGCTGAGAGCAGCGAGCAGGCTGTGGAGCCCCATCTGGGAGCTGAGAGCAGCGAGCAGGCTGTGGAGCCCCATCTGGGAGCTGAGAGCAGCGAGCAGGCTGTGGAGCCCCATCTGGGAGCTGAGAGCAGCGAGCAGGCTGTGGAGCCCCATCTGGGAGCTGAGAGCAGCGAGCAGGCTGTGGAGCCCCATCTGGGAGCTGAGAGCAGCGAGCAGGCTGTGGAGCCCCATCTGGGAGCTGAGAGCAGGCTGTGGAATCTCAGCTGTACTGTACCTCACACAATCAAACCTGCACACCCCAAATCAACAAGGCTTCCAGCTGTACTGTAACACTGTACTGTACCTCACACAATCAGACGTGCAGCAGTCTGAATGCCCCTTTATTTAATCTCCATTTGTGACCCCAGGTCCTTGTTTCTTTTTTCAGGTCGAAAAAGTCCCCTGGGTCGACATTGTCAATACCTTTTAGGATTTTGAATGCTTGAATCAGATCACCACGTAGTTTTCTTTGTTCAAGACTGAATCGATTCAATTCTTTTAGCCTGTCTGCATACGACATGCCTTTTAAACCCGGAATAATTCTGGTCGCTCTTCTTTGCACTCTTTCTAGAGCAGCAATATCCTTTTTGAGGTGACCAGAACTGAACACGATATTCTAGGTGAGGTCTTACTAATGCATTGTAAGGTTTTAACATTACTTACCTTGATTTTAAATTCAAAACTTTTCACAATATATCCGAGCATCTTGTTGGCCTTTTTTATAGCTTCCCCACATTGTCTAGATGAAGACATTTCTGAGTCAACATAAACTCCTAGGTCTTTTTCATAGATTCCTCCTTCAATTTCAGTATATCCCATATGATATTTATAATGCACATTTGTATTGCCTGTGTGCAGTACTTTACACTTTTCTCTATTAAATGTCATTTGCCATGTGTCTGCCCAGTTCTGAATGCTGTCTAGATCATTTTGAATGACCTTTGCCGCTGTAACAGTGTTTGCCACTCCTCCTATTTTTGTGTCGTCTGCAAATTTAACAAGTTTGCTTACTATACCAGAATCTAAATCATTAATGTAGATTAGGAATAGCAGAGGACCTAATACTGATCCCTGTGGTACACCACTGGTTACCTCGCTCCATTTTGAGGTTTCTCCTCTAATCAGTACTTTCTGTTTTCTACATGTTAACCACTCCCTAATCCATATGCATGCATTTCCTTGAATCCCTACTGCGTTCAGTTTGAGGATTAATCTCGTATGTTCATGTCTTGGTGTGCGTGTGTGTGATCACGCTCTCACAGCCGCGCTTTGAGACGTGCTGTATGCAGCGAGACATGCAGCAGCCAAGTGCGAGATGCAACATGTGCTGCTGAAATGGAAACAAATAACCGGAAATTGGACTCCCTTCATAACTAGACTTCAAAGGCGAGCTGACTGTTCGGAACAGAGAAGATTAAAAGACAGCATTCCATTACAGTGCATTCCGAAAGTGACGCATGCAGGAACAAATCGATAAGACATGCTGATAGAAACGCTGCTTTTTGTTTTGAACTCGTATGATTTAAACCGTTCGCATTTTATTTGAAGTGATTCATGAACTGTAATTAATTGTAAGAACAAAAATATGTGAAACACTTTATATTCAAATGGGGCTTATGCTGTCTGCTAATAACGCATTTAAACCCATTTTGGATTTATTTAAATGAAGTTTAATAGTATTGTACCAAACCTGTTTCAGCCACAGTAATTATCTAAAACTGTAACATTAATGGTACATTCACGTTTTTTGTAATCGTTCTTATTTGAAATCGTTCTTATCCATGTATTGTACTCACTAATTGCTCTTAATGGAATTTACTCTTATAAGCAAATATTAAATTCAACTGTTCTTAGGCGTAATCACTGTCAAACCTAATTATTTACTGTGTTTGTTTTCCCTCATTTGAATGCGCTCTTCTTTACTACTGATTTGTATTGTAATTTATAACTGCTCTTACCTGTAAAGTGAGACTTTGTAACGACTGTAAGTCGCCCTGGATAAGGGCGTCTGCTAAGAAATGAATAATAATTAATAAAGCTGCCTAAATCATGCAGTGTGTAAACTACATGCACTTAAACTAGTAATTGATTGTAAATGATGTGCAGGTTAGGCCAACCTGGGGCGTATTCATCTCCGTGATAACTAAACAAGATTAAAGTTGACTCCGTTACGTATATTGCGCATACCCAAAAACACTGCAAAGAGTTACACAGTTTAAATGGCTTGGCGGGTAGTGTCTGTGAATCCCTATAGGACCCATAGTCGTGTAATTAGATCCAGTAAATGCATCAAGAGTTTTGCGGTGTTGGCAGGCTCCCATTGTGCAAACTCAGCGTAGTTGGAATCACTCCCCCGCGACTTGCTATATATAATAAATCAGTTTGAGACCGGCCCTTGAGGGCGTGGATGCGGTGACGGAGAGAACCCGCACGCTCTTACAGTCCGAGGATACTGATTTCAAAGCGAGACAGACACGGAGGGCGAGCGAGGCGCACCAGGCATTTCAAGAGCTCAGAAAGAAACATGAAAGATGCTAATACGGACTGTACCTTGACGAGCAACAACAGCGTCCATTACGCAGCCGACATCAATGTGTTAACAAGCGGCTATTTACCACGCGAGCGCTGCGTGGGGGCACGGACACGGACACGGACACGGACACGGGTACAGGTACTGCACACCGCGTTTAATTCACAAGCCAAGTTTATATGCCACTATTTACCATGTTAGATTGAGGTAGTGTTATTGTAAACTAATTCCACGGGAATGGTTTTGTGGCTGTGTTTTGTTCTTTAAAGTTAAGTACCAAATACATTTATTTAAAAAAAAAATCAGAACACAAGCAATATTTGTCATTTGATACATTACATTTAGACATTTGCGGTTAAAAAATTAAGTACATTGTCAACAACAATCTAATTAAGAGAATTACGATAACAGATACCAGTAAACATGCTCCACAAAAGAACAAAGTAGCCAGTCCTGAAATGAGGGCGAGGGCAGTAATGTGTTAACACTGTCCCTCGGCTCGTTTCACTGGGTGGACGGGTTTTAACTGTGTGTTGTGTATTTTAATTCAAGACCCGCTTTTAAACAACATTGTTTTATTGCACAGCTGCGTTTTATGTGATGTTAAAGTCAGTTTTTATCTTGGTAGAATCGCTACTATGTTAGTTTCGTTATTTGTAAATGCTTAGTGCAGCTGATGTAGTGTACAAGCACCTCGGCATATTGGTACAAACCTTTTCCGTGTACATACAAGTTGATCGCGTTGTTGTTCGTTTTTATGTAAAAGGAACATGATGAAGACGGCAGTGTGTTTCGCGTTAGGTTGAAGGGACTCTGTTAAGGGAACTCTCGGGCGCAGCTTTCATTTCAAAGTAATGGGATTTCCCGTGTGGCTGTTTCGCTACATAGAAGTGGCGTGGGCAGGGAATCCAAAGGGTTATATTGTACCTTGACTTTAAAAAAACAAACTGTAGGGCGTTTCCTTGTCTTTTATAATTGGAATAAAGTCATAACAAAAACGAATCAGTTTTATTATGACAATGGAAGTTACACATCAAATCAAATGTTTTAAGGCCCTATGTATGCAGTGATGGCTTTCAATCGATTCTATTAATCTGCGCTTCTGCACCGCGTCATGTTGCATCATAAACAGGCTGGCTGATGTAAGGATAGACCAATTCTAGGGGCTGTTGCGTCATACAGGTGGGATGACGGAGGCGGCTTCTCCGCCAGTGTGAGTTCATTCCGTGTAGGACCGTAGCGTCGGGAAGAAGCACTTTTTTTTGTTAAAGAAACAAAGGGAGTTTGAGTTAAACCCATGAAGGTACAGGCATTTTAATTTCTTGTTTATTTTTTTAAATAGAATAACGATTAGTCACATTTAAGTGATGATTCTGTACAGCTATGCCCGATTAGAATGAATGGTTGTATGTCATAAAGTCGAATGAAAGCTGCTGAATAATTTGACTAACATTGAATTGCCACTTTGTAGCTTTCTACTTAACGAAAAACAAACTGAATCAATATGCATTTTGATATCTAACCTGGCTGAAATACTGTACACTACTACTGTTATGGCTCCCGGTAGACTTCTGCGATATAATTTTGTAGTTTCTTTGATTGCATGCTGTTTTAAAAAAAAAATCATAGTTGTGATTGAGATACACAAATGTCTTAACAGGTGTCAGTTGCATTCTTATCAGAGAGTAGAACATTCAGGGTGAAACAGAGACCCTGAAGCCCTAGTTGTAACACAGGTAAGCTCTGCAGGTACAGGAAAACAGGTGTTTAATAGGATCTCTGGATTTCTGTGTTTGTAATGTGTTGGACTGCACTGATGCAGAAGGGTTTTCCAGTGGCAGGACGTCCTGCGTGGGTCTTGTGCAGATTTCTGGGGCTCCCTGTCCGCACGTTCCATAGGGAGGGACTCTCTGAAACGTATCCCTGGGCTTCCATGAAAAAAAGAAACTGGTGTTGTGATGAGTGCAGGCTGCAGTCTGAACCCCTGTGAAAAAGAGGCAGAGGTTTAAGTCTTTATTGAACGTGGGGTGAGACAGACAGCAAGGCTCTGGGTTTTTTCACTCTGGGGTTCAGAGAGATTCACAGACCTCCTTGGATTGGATTGTTTGATCATTTAACAACATATCCCTCAATGCCAGGGCAAGCCACTCTTCCCTTTGTTCTCGGGTGCATTGATCCAGATAAACAGCACTTTAAATATCTGTCAGCTCTAAGATGGGCGTGCTGTTGGTGCAGCCATTTTTTTCCTCTGTTTTTTAATCTCACTCCTGTGCTATGGTGCTCAGTTGACGTCCCCCCCCCCCCACACATGTAAACCCTTGCAACAAGTTGCATCAGCTGTGTGGAGCAGACCCGCCCTCTCATGCCAGAACACACAGTATTGATACCCTGTACAACTCCAGTGAACTGCAGTTCTCGTCAGTGTTGTTAATGCATGCTTGTGTTTGATGGCTGTCCTCCTGTATTTTGATTGAATAGCGCTATAGAACAGGGACATGAAGTGCACAGCGGTGCTGTGTTTGATTGCCGCTCCATTCAGACTGCCTGGTGACCATGTGTGCAGCTGCTGGAGCTGTGCTTTATGAGCATTGAAAGTATTGGAGCAGCTCTGTCTCTCTCTGTGTCTGCCTGGTGATGCAGTCAGCTCGCAGTGTTTTCATGGTTCTCAATCCGCTGTTCTTGCTTCGTGTACAGAGGTTTGATAACATGTTAGACCCTGACCCCCCCAGATTTCTTTAAAGGTTTTTTCTTCTCTCCACAGGAGCGCGGTGTTCAGATCCCACAGGTGCTGGGACGGGGACCCAGCTTCTTCATCCCCGTAGAGGAGGTAGGCTGCACTCTCATTCTGCGCACCAACACCTCCCCCCCCCCAGTGTGTTACAAGTGCTGATGCACACTAACTTCATAGAGGTTTCTGAAAGGACTGCTGTAGCAAATTACGTGTATGATTCCAGTCGCCATTTATCTTACGATGAATCTTCCTCCCTCCAAGTCCCTCAGCTCCAACCACTAGACCACACTGCCTCCCTCCCTCTGTCTCTCAGCTCTGAGCACTACACCACACTGCCTCCCTTCCTCACTCTTCCCCCAGTCCCTCAGCTCTGAGCACTACACCACACTGCCTCCCTCCCTCTGTCTCTCTGCTCTAACCACTACACCACACTGCCTCCCTCCCTCTGTCTCTCAGATCTGAGCACTAGACCACACTGCCTTCCTTCCTCACTCTTCACCCAGTCCCTCAGCTCTGAGCACTAGACCACACCCTCCCTTCCTCACTCTTCACCCAGTCCCTCAGCTCTGAGCACTAGACCACACTGCCTCCCTTCCTCACGCTTCTCCCAGTCTCTCAGCTCTGGGCACGAGTCAGGCTTCACTCTTCTCCCAGTCTCTCAGCTCTGGGCACGAGGCAGGCTTCACTCTTCTCCCAGTCCCCAGCTGTGATGACCGTGCCAGCCCAGCTGCTGGTAGGCGTTGGAATCCTTGGTGCTGATGAGCTGCCTGCCCCAGCTGAGTCATCAGACAGCCAGGGGGGCTGTGCTCAGGAATGCAGTTTCTCAACCCAGTGCCCTGCAGCACTGACTACAGTGATCTGATGCAAGCTTGATCCAGCATTTCAGAAGAAAAGCGTGGGCTTCATTCAAACTCTGTGACCTGCCAGGAAGCGTATTCCTTCAGACCAGACAGGCAGGCAGGCAGGCAGGCACCCTGTATAACCGGGGAGGAGCTGGGCTGCTTTCAGAAGCTTTCTATATAGAATAAACACTGTCCTTGAGAGAGTCCTGTGAGGGCATGTGTTGGTGTAAACAAATGTTTACTAGTAAGGGTTATGACGGCCATTGCATTGCACTGTGCTCTGAATTCGACCCTGTCCACACAAAATCCTCCACTAGCTAAATCAGCACATGGTTTAAGCGCGTGTTGATTGCACAGTGCTGTTTGCTTCAATCACGTTTTTGTTCATTGTTTAGATAGTGTGAGCAGGGTGTTCATCACCTCCAAGGTTATTTAGACTTATTTTAGCGACTGCCAGCTCAGACGTGGATAATTAAGCATTAGTAAAGGAAATGGTTTAAACTGCTTAATTTATTAATTCTATCAGTTTAATACCTCCGCTTCATCCACACTGACATCTGATGGTTGGATGACTAAAGGCTCTCTCTCTCTCTCTGACCCTGTGTTGAGATGGTGTCTCTCCTCTCTCTCTCTCTCTCTCTCTCTCTCTCTCTCTCTGACGCTGTGTTGAGATGGTGTCTCTCCTCTCTGTGTCTCTCTCTCTCTCTCTCTCTCTCTCTCTCTGACCCTGTGTTGAGATGGTGTCTCTCCTCTCTGTCTCTCTCTCTCTCTCTCTCTCTCTGACCCTGTGTCCTCTCTTACTCTGATGCTGTGTGTGTGTGTCCTCTCTCTGAGGCTGTGTCCCTGTCTGCCTCTGACCCTGTGTCTCTCTGTTGAGATGGTCTCTCTCTCTCACCCTGTGTCCTCTCTTACCCTGAAGCTGTGTCTCTTTCTCTCTCTCTGACGCTGTGTCTCTGTCTCTGTGTTGAGATGGTGTCTGTGTCACTCTGACCCTGTGTCCCTGTCTCTGTGTTGATGGTGTCTCTGTCTCACTCTGACCCTGTGTCTCTGTCTCTGTGTTGAGATGGTGGAGGAGGGCGTGGTGCAGCCGATCCTGAGGGAGGCCTTCGTGTCGCTGGGCGCCTCGATCACGTCACCATGGTGATGGGTCTGCACTGCAGTACCTGGCCTGCTTCCCTGCGCACTCAGCACTCCCTGCTGCAGCTGGACGGACCCCTGCCCTACCCCTGGAGACACTTCATAGCCATCATGGTGAGTCCCCTACCCTCACACTGCATCCCCAGCACAGGGAGTCCCCTACCCTGCACAGTGCATCCCCAGCACGGGAGTCCCCTACCCCTCGCACACTGCATCCCCAGCACGGGGAGTCCCCTACCCCTGCACACTGCATCCCCAGCACGGGAGTCCCCTACCCCTCGCACACTGCATCCCCAGCACGGGAGTCCCCTACCCTGCGCACTGCATCCCCAGCATGGGAGAATCATGGAATAGCAGCAATCCAGCCCAGAGCACTTTTAACACTGAGTGACCAAAACACACTCAGATTACCCTTTTTCACCATCTCTTCAGTCCCCTGCTGTGCTGTTAAGTATTGTGTAAGTTTTAAATCATTTGAATTAGCGTTTGAATAACTTCCGAGAGCACTGTGTATACATGTTGCAATAGTGTGGACCTTGATGGGATTGCTAGCGTTCTGTGTCGGTGGAGGTTCTTTTGAAGGGCTTGTAAAGGCGCGTGTCTCCCCTCTGTCTCTCTATCCAGGCCGCGGCCCGTCACCAGTGCTCCTACCTGGTCCAGCTGCACACCGCTGAGTTCCTGCAGGTGGGGGGGGACCCCCAGTGGCTTGGCGGACTCTCCTGTGCCCCCCAAAAGCTGCGGAACCTGAACGAGCTCAACAAGCTGCTGGCACACCGGCCCTGGCTCATCACCAAGGAGCACATCGAGGTGAGCGCCCCCGACAAACTATAGATTACAAACCTGCAAAATCAGTTTAACTTGCGTACAGATGCAGTACAAAACTGGAGCTGTGGGGATCACGAGAAGGTCGGTCTCCATTACTGACATACGCATTCAGGGGTGTTCAGAGGGGAGTGTGCTTGGCATTATAAATGCATGTTAAATCATGCCTAACACTCCTCCTCCTAGAGATGTTTCTAATGAGACTGAATTGTTCGGAGCAGTGTGCTCATTTCAGTAGAACTCTCTCCCCTCTCCCAGGTGCTGTTGAAGCCGGGTGGTGAAGGCTGCTGGTCCCTGGCTGAGCTGATCCACGCTGTTGTCCTCCTCACTCACTATCACTCGCTCTCCTCCTTCGTGTTCGGCTGCGGAGTCAACCCTGAGCCTGACCACGAGGGGGGCCATGCCTTCCGCCCACCGTCCCCCTGTCCGACCGACAGCCCCAGGGGTGAGGGTGGGGGCAGCGTGCCCAGGGTGAGTCTCATCGAATCCTAGAATCCTTAAAGTACGGCTCTTGACCCATCTACAGTGCTCCCTCTTTATAACACTGTAGCCGGAGCCATTGATAAGAGACATTGCATTTGGTGTCCGGTGCCCTGTACAGCAGTACAAAGGGATGCGGTATAATGAGTGAGCACTGCATGGCTCATGGAGCTACAACATGTATATCTAGCGTGGGATATGTGGAATAACATGCTTACGAATGTGTTTTTGCTTTCATTCCAATCCAATGGTGTGCTGCTGAAACTGACAGACTGAACTCAAGATTCTGTCTAAAAAGACGTTTTGTGAAGAGGCCATAAGTTGAAAATGAATCTCTGTCGAAGCACAGTCCACTGAAAATGAAAGATCTGCCAGGCAAAATAATCCCTGAATTGATGCAATATTAAAAAAAAAAAAAAATGTTATTGCTATTTATTTTAAATATATACTTCTGGTATAAGCAGAATATTGAACGGTCGTTCGTGGTGTATGGTTTTTAGGGTGTCTGGACATAAACCACTCTGTCCTGTCGGAGCTTGTTATTTACTGGGATGTCCTCCTGCAGAGAATACAGCCCGTATACCAGGAACAATCATTCAGTATCCTCTTCAGTTAGATACGAGGAGAAAGCCATTAAAGGCTGTGTTACTGGATAACCGGGACAAATGGTGCAGTCAGAATGAAACCAAACTACAATGTTCAGCACAAAAACACAGAAGCAGTGCCTGCGTCCAGTCTGGGAATCTCTTTCTTTGGTGCCGTGTTAGATTTTTTGGTTAAGGTCACTCTGAAATGCTTAGTGGTTTTGTCACTCTTGGAATCCGTGCTGTATCACTTGTCAGTAATGTTTGAGAATATTGGGTAGCACTTGTCTCCCCCTGACTGTCCCTTCTCCCCAGGCGGAGGCCCTGTGCCAGGCTCTCATGACTGTACCTTCTCCCCAGGCGGAGGCCCTGTGCAAGGCTCTCATGACTGCCCCTTCTCTCCAGGCGGAGGCCCTGTGCCAGGGTCTCATGACTGCCCCTTCTCCCCAGGCGGAGGCCCTGTGCGAGGCTCTCATGACTGCCCCTTCCAGGCGGAGGCCCTGTGCAAGGCTCTCATGACTGCCCCTTCCAGGCGGAGGCCCTGTGCCAGGCTCTCATGACTGCCCCTTCCAGGCGGAGGCCCTGTGCCAGGCTCTCATGACTGCCCCTTCCAGGCGGAGGCCCTGTGCCAGGCTCTCATGACTGCCCCTTCTCCCCAGGCGGAGGCCCTGTGCCAGGCTCTCATGACTGCCCCTTCCCAGGCGGAGGCCCTGTGCCAGGCTCTCATGACTGCCCTTCCAGGCGGAGGCCCTGTGCAAGGCTCTCATGACTGCCCCTTCCAGGCGGAGGCCCTGTGCCAGGCTCTCATGACTGCCCCTTCCAGGCGGAGGCCCTGTGCAAGGCTCTCATGACTGCCCCTTCCAGGCGGCAGCCCTGTGCCAGGCTCTCATGACTGCCCCTTCCAGGCGGAGGCCCTGTGCCAGGCTCTCATGACTGCCCCTTCCAGGTGGAGGCCCTGTGCCAGGCTCTCATGACTGCCCCTTCCAGGTGGAGGCCCTGTGCCAGGCTCTCATGACTGCCCCTTCCAGGCGGAGGCCCTGTGCAAGGCTCTCATGACTGCCCCTTCCAGGCGGAGGCCCTGTGCAAGGCTCTCATGACTGCCCCTTCCAGACGGAGGCCCTGTGCCAGGCTCTCATGACTGTACCTTCTCCCCAGGCGGAGGCCCTGTGCCAGGGTCTCATGACTGCCCCTTCTCCCCAGACGGAGGCCCTGTGCGAGGCTCTCATGACTGCCCCTTCCAGGCAGAGGCCCTGTGTGAGGCTCTCATGACTGCCCCTTCCAGGCGGAGGCCCTGTGTGAGGCTCTCATGACTGCCCCTTCCAGGCGGAGGCCCTGTGCCAGGCTCTCATGACTGCCCCTTCCAGGCAGAGGCCCTGTGTGAGGCTCTCATGACTGCCCCTTCCAGGCGGAGGCCCTGTGCGAGGCTCTCATGACTGCCCCTTCTCCCCAGGCGGAGGCCCTTTGCCAGGCTCTCATGTCTGTCCCTTCTCCCCAGGTGGAGGCCCTGTGTGAGGTGGAGGCTCTCATGAGGAAGATGAAGCTGCTGCAGGAGCAGGAGGAGGAGGCAAGTCAGGAGGAGATGGCAGTCGCCGAGAGGAGAGAGAGAAAGCCTGCTGGTCACTCCCTACTGGTACGCACATGACCCACTGCTGCACACACACACACACACACACACGACCCACTGCTACACACGCACAGCTGGCTCAGACCATTCAAACTTGTGCTGTGCTTTTTTTTTTTAGCTAAGGACTATAGATTTTTATTTTTTGTAATTTAATAATTCTCATTGTAATGTGTTTTGTTTTTTTCAAACTAGCTAGCTGTGTGCATGATTGACGCTCGTGCTTGTGGTTTTGATTGCACATGCACATTGCCCTCCCTGGAATACCGCAGTAAGATTGTACAGCCCTGTGCTTGGAGATGTTGAGCCTGGACCACACTGTAATGTGCGTGTTTTTGTCACCCCCTGGTGTAGATGACAGCAAGAGGCTTCCCCTGCCAGCGTGTCCCGCCGTGGAGGACCCTGATTTGGTACGAGGATTTCACTGCAGAGGGAGCAGACGCCCCCTACCTTCCGAGCACAGGTACTGAGTGAAAGCAGCAGCATGTGACAAGTGAGCACCACTGTGTCTGGGCCTCAAATTAACAAAGGGTTTTGTGTTTGTTTTTTTCAAATGGCTTTCATAGTGCAATCACTGTGCAAAGTTTCCAGTTATTCAGTAATGGTCAACTTAAAATCTATGCAATAAAAATAAGAGGAAGATGAAATAATTCAAAGCATGCTTTTCCCCCATAGTAAGTAAGCAAACATTCAGTTGTGTTTGTAATGTTCAGGCTGGTTCATACTTCATGTGTCACTGTGAGGGTGATTGTGAGTCTCTCTAGTCCAGTGAGGAGACTGGTTGATGGAGCTGAATTTTTCTCGGCTCTAGCTGGTCACTTTGCACCACGTCTCCTCGTAGACTGAAGTATCAACCACCTGTAAGTGCTCTAGGACTGTGCTTACCTGGGATGTAGTTTTAGTGTAAGTGTTCTCCTCTCCCCCTGTCTGTACTGTAGTAAGTGTTCTCCTCTCCCCTGTGCTGTAGTAAGTGTTCTCCGCTCCCCTGTCTGTGCTGTAGTAAGTGTTCTCCTCTCCCCTGTGCTGTAGTAAGTGTTCTCCTCTCCCCTGTCTGTGCTGTAGTAAGTGTTCTCCTCTCCCCTGTCTGTGCTGTAGTAAGTGTTCTCCGCTCCCCCTGTCTGTGCTGTAGTAAGTGTTCTCCGCTCCCCCTGTCTGTGCTGTAGTAAGTGTTCTCCGCTCCCAGCTCCCCTGTGCTGTAGTAAGTGTTCTCCGCTCCCTGCTCCCCTGTGCTGTGCAGGATTACTCGTGGGAGGATCACGGCTACTCCCTGATGAACCGGCTCTACCCAGACGTAGGGCAGCTCCTGGATGAGAAGTTCCAGACCGTCTACAACCTCACCTACAACACCATGGCTATGCACAGCGGGGTGGACACCAAAATGCTACGCAAGGCCGTGTGGAACTACATCCACTGCGTCTTCGGAATCCGGTGAGCGAGGCCCAGGGAGCTCACAGGGTACAGATATAAAGAGCTGGGTGTCAGAGAGGAAGGCAGTGGCTTTGAATAGCTCAGTGGCTGGAGAAAGTGCTGGGCTACAGAGTGGAAGGCAATGGGGTTGAGTAGCTTGGTTAGAGAATGCTCTGATCAGCAGTGTGTTTGCGTAGCTCTGTGGTTAGAGCACTGTGCTGCAGTGTGTTTGCGTAGCTCTGTGGTTAGAGCACTGTGCTGCAGTGTGTGAGTAGCTCCGTGGTTAGAGCACTGTGCTGCAGTGTGTTTTCGTAGCTACGTGGTTAGCACTGTTTCTGCAGTGTGTTAGAGCACTGTGCTGCAGTGTGTTCACGTAGCTCAGTGGTTAGAGCTCTGCTGCAGTGTGTTTGCGTAGCTCCGTGGTTAGAGCACTGTGCTGCAGTGTGTTTGCGTAGCTCAGCGGTTAGAGCACTGTGCTGCAGTGTGTTTGCGTAGCTCCGTGGTTAGAGCACTGTGCTGGAGTGTGTTTGCGTAGCTCAGTGGTTAGAGCACTGTGTTGCAGTGTGTTTGAGTAGCTCCGTGGTTAGAGCACTGTGCTGCAGTGTGTTTGCGTAGCTCTGTGGTTAGAGCACTGTGCTGCAGTGTGTGAGTAGCTCCGTGGTTAGAGCACTGTGCTGCAGTGTGTTTGCGTAGCTCGTGGTTAGAGCACTGTGCTGCAGTGTGTTGCGTAGCTCGTGGTTAGAGCACTGTGCTGCAGTGTGTTCACGTAGCTCGTGGTTAGAGCACTCTGCTGCAGTGTGTTTGCGTAGCTCCGTGGTTAGAGCACTGTGCTGCAGTGTGTTTGCGTAGCTCCGTGGTTAGAGCACTGTGCTGGAGTGTGTTTGCGTAGCTCCGTGGTTAGAGCACTGTGCTGCAGTGTGTTCGCGTAGCTCTGTGGTTAGAGCACTGTGCTGCAGTGTGTTTGAGTAGCTCCGTGGTTAGAGCACTGTGCTGCAGTGTGTTTGAGTAGCTCAGCGGTTAGAGCACTGTGCTGCAGTGTGTTTGAGTAGCTCCGTGGTTAGAGCACTGTGCTGCAGTGTGTTTGAGTAGCTCCGTGGTTAGAGCACTGTGCTGCAGTGTGTTTGCGTAGCTCCGTGGTTAGAGCACTGTGCTGCAGTGTGTTTGCGTAGCTCCGTGGTTAGAGCACTGTGCTGCAGTGTGTTTGAGTAGCTCCGTGGTTAGAGCACTGTGCTGCAGTGTGTTTGAGTAGCTCCGTGGTTAGAGCACTGTGCTGCAGTGTGTTTGAGTAGCTCCGTGGTTAGAGCACTGTGCTGCAGTGTGTTCGAGTAGCTCCGGGGTTAGAGCACTGTGCTGCAGTGTGTTTGCGTAGCTCCGTGGTTAGAGCACTGTGCTGCAGTGTGTTTGAGTAGCTCCGTGGTTAGAGCACTGTGCTGCAGTGTGTTTGAGTAGCTCCGTGGTTAGAGCACTGTGCTGCAGTGTGTTTGCGTAGCTCCGTGGTTAGAGCACTGTGCTGCAGTGTGTTTGAGTAGCTCGTGGTTAGAGCACTGTGCTGCAGTGTGTTTGAGTAGCTCCGTGGTTAGAGCACTGTGCTGCAGTGTGTTTGAGTAGCTCCGTGGTTAGAGCACTGTGCTGCAGTGTGTTTGAGTAGCTCCGTGGTTAGAGCACTGTGCTGCAGTGTGTTTGAGTAGCTCCGTGGTTAGAGCACTGTGCTGCAGTGTGTTTGAGTAGCTCCGTGGTTAGAGCACTGTGCTGCAGTGTGTTTGCGTAGCTCCGTGGTTAGAGCACTGTGCTGCAGTGTGTTTGAGTAGCTCCGTGGTTAGAGCACTGTGCTGCAGTGTGTTTGCGTAGCTCCGTGGTTAGAGCACTGTGCTGCAGTGTGTTCATGTAGCTCCGTGGTTAGAGCACTGTGCTGCAGTGTGTTTGCGTAGCTCTGTGGTTAGAGCACTGTGCTGCAGTGTGTTCGAGTAGCTCCGTGGTTAGAGCACTGTGCTGCAGTGTGTTTGAGTAGCTCCGTGGTTAGAGCACTGTGCTGCAGTGTGTTTGAGTAGCTCCGTGGTTAGAGCACTGTGCTGCAGTGTGTTCATGTAGCTCCGTGGTTAGAGCACTGTGCTGCAGTGTGTTCATGTAGCTCCGTGGTTAGAGCACTGTGCTGGAGTGTGTTTGCGTAGCTCCGTGGTTAGAGCACTGTGCTGCAGTGTGTTTGCGTAGCTCCGTGGTTAGAGCACTGTGCTGCAGTGTGTTCGAGTAGCTCCGTGGTTAGAGCACTGTGCTGCAGTGTGTGAGTAGCTCCGTGGTTAGAGCACTGTGCTGCAGTGTGTTCGCGTAGCTCCGTGGTTAGAGCACTGTGCTGCAGTGTGTTCACGTAGCTCCGTGGTTAGAGCACTGTGCTGGAGTGTGTTTGCGTAGCTCCGTGGTTAGAGCACTGTGCTGCAGTGTGTTCACGTAGCTCGCGGTTAGAGCACTGTGCTGCAGTGTGTTCACGTAGCTCTGGTTAGAGCACTGTGCTGCAGTGTGTTTGCAGTAGCTCGTGGTTAGAGCACTGTGCTGCAGTGTGTTCGTACGTAGCTCGTGGTTGAGAGCACTGTGCTGCAGTGTGTTCACGTAGCTCCGTGGTTAGAGCACTGTGCTGCAGTGTGTTCAGTAGCTCCGTGGTTAGAGCACTGTGCTGCAGTGTGTTCAGTAGCTCCGTGGTTAGAGCACTGTGCTGCAGTGTGTTCGTAGCTCCGTGGTTAGAGCACTGTGCTGCAGTGTGTTCACGTAGCTCCGCGGTTAGAGCACTGTGCTGCAGTGTGTTCACGTAGCTCCGTGGTTAGAGCACTGTGCTGCAGTGTGTTCGAGTAGCTCCGTGGTTAGAGCACTGTGTTGCAGTGTGTTCACGTAGCTCTGTGGTTAGAGCACTGTGCTGCAGTGTGTTTTCGTAGCTCCGTGGTTAGAGCACTGTGCTGCAGTGTGTTGCGTAGCTCCGTGGTTAGAGCACTGTGCTGCAGTGTGTTTGAGTAGCTCCGTGGTTAGAGCACTGTGCTGCAGTGTGTTCGCGTAGCTCCGTGGTTAGAGCACTGTGCTGCAGTGTGTTCACGTAGCTCCGCGGTTAGAGCACTGTGCTGCAGTGTGTTCACGTAGCTCCGCGGTTAGAGCACTGTGCTGCAGTGTGTTCGAGTAGCTCCGTGGTTAGAGCACTGTGCTGCAGTGTGTTTGCGTAGCTCCGCGGTTAGAGCACTGTGCTGCAGTGTGTTCGAGTAGCTCCGCGGTTAGAGCACTGTGCTGCAGTGTGTTTGCGTAGCTCCGTGGTTAGAGCACTGTGCTGGAGTGTGTTTGAGTAGCTCCGCGGTTAGAGCACTGTGCTGCAGTGTGTTGAGTAGCTCGTGGTTAGAGCACTGTGCTGCAGTGTGTTCCGTAGCTCCGTGGTTAGAGCACTGTGCTGCAGTGTGTTTGCGTAGCTCCGTGGTTAGAGCACTGTGCTGCAGTGTGTTTGAGTAGCTCCGTGGTTAGAGCACTGTGCTGCAGTGTGTTTGCGTAGCTCGTGGTTAGAGCACTGTGCTGCAGTGTGTTCACGTAGCTCCGTGGTTAGAGCACTGTGCTGCAGTGTGTTTGCGTAGCTCCGTGGTTAGAGCACTGTGCTGCAGTGTGTTTGAGTAGCTCGCGGTTAGAGCACTGTGCTGCAGTGTGTTCGCGTAGCTCGCGGTTAGAGCACTGTGCTGCAGTGTGAGTAGCTCCGGGTTAGAGCACTGTGCTGCAGTGTGTTCGTAGCTCGTGGTTAGAGCACTGTGCTGCAGTGTGTTCAGTCCGGGTTAGAGCACTGTGCTGCAGTGTGTTCGTAGCTCGTGGTTAGAGCACTGTGCTGCAGTGTGTTCAGTAGCTCGGGTTAGAGCACTGTGCTGCAGTGTGTTCACGTAGCTCGTGGTTAGAGCACTGTGCTGCAGTGTGTTTAGTAGCTCCGTGGTTAGAGCACTGTGCTGCAGTGTGTTGAGTAGCTCGTGGTTAGAGCACTGTGCTGCAGTGTGTTTGAGTAGCTCCGTGGTTAGAGCACTGTGCTGCAGTGTGTTCACGTAGCTCGTGGTTAGAGCACTGTGCTGCAGTGTGTTGCAGTAGCTCCGTGGTTAGAGCACTGTGCTGCAGTGTGTTTGAGTAGCTCCGTGGTTAGAGCACTGTGCTGCAGTGTGTTCACGTAGCTCGCGGTTAGAGCACTGTGCTGCAGTGTGTTTGAGTAGCTCCGTGGTTAGAGCACTGTGCTGCAGTGTGTTCACGTAGCTCAGCGGTTAGAGCACTGTGCTGCAGTGTGTTTGAGTAGCTCGGGGTTAGAGCACTGTGCTGCAGTGTGTTTCGGTAGCTCCGTGGTTAGAGCACTGTGCTGCAGTGTGTTTGCGTAGCTCGTGGTTAGAGCACTGAGCTGCAGTATGTTCACGTAGCTCCGTGGTTAGAGCACTGTGCTGCAGTGTGTTCACGTAGCTCCGCGGTTAGAGCACTGTGCTGCAGTGTGTTTGAGTAGCTCCGGGGTTAGAGCACTGTGCTGCAGTGTGTTCACGTAGCTCCGTGGTTAGAGCACTGTGCTGCAGTGTGTTCGAGTAGCTCCGTGGTTAGAGCACTGTGCTGCAGTGTGTTTTCGTAGCTCCGTGGTTAGAGCACTGTGCTGCAGTGTGTTTGAGTAGCTCCGTGGTTAGAGCACTGTGCTGCAGTGTGTTTGAGTAGCTCCGTGGTTAGAGCACTGTGCTGCAGTGTGTTTGAGTAGCTCCGTGGTTAGAGCACTGTGCTGCAGTGTGTTTGAGTAGCTCCGTGGTTAGAGCACTGTGCTGCAGTGTGTTTGAGTAGCTCCGTGGTTAGAGCACTGTGCTGCAGTGTGTTTGCGTAGCTCCGTGGTTAGACCACTGTGCTGCAGTGTGTTCACGTAGCTCCGTGGTTAGAGCACTGTGCTGCAGTGTGTTTGAGTAGCTCCGTGGTTAGAGCACTGTGCTGCAGTGTGTTTGAGTAGCTCTGGGGTTAGAGCACTGTGCTGCAGTGTGTTTGAGTAGCTCCGTGGTTAGAGCACTGTGCTGCAGTGAGAATGTTGCACCAGTTAAAGCCCATTTTTAAAGCCCTGGTTGTGTCGGCAGGTTTGACGATTATGATTATGGAGATGTGAATCATCTGCTGGAGCGCAGTCTGAAGGTGTACATTAAAACGGTGGCGTGCTACCCTGAGAAGACGAGCTACAGTATGTACCATGCGTTCTGGAGACACTTCCGGCACTCAGAGAAGGTAAGGGCTCCCGCCTGCTGCAGCTCCACATGCTCGCTCCATTGAGAGCTGTGCTTTTGTAATACACTTTATGTAGTTTGTTTGCAATAAACAAATGATGGCCAGCCACCAATCAAACATTAAACCCTCACTAGTGCTACATTTAGAAACACTAAAAGGCTTGAATTGGTTTAATGTATTAAGTTGCTTTTAGTATTCTAGCATGTGTTGCATATTATCAGCTCACTGAAGTTAGCATTGGGCAGCCAAAGACCAGAGCTGATTGGGCTCTGTGAATCCCGCGGTAACGGTACAGCCAATCCCAACGGGGGGGGGGGACCTGGAGTGAACCAGGGGGCAGTGATCTGTATTGATTTGACTGCAGAAACAGATACCTGCTAGTAGAGTTCTCCATCATCCAGAACTGCCATTGAGAAATGTTACAAGAAACGTGATCCTTCCAATGACGATCGTTTTAACTAGAGGCCTGTTTCAGTGCTTTAAATGCTGGAAGGGTTTTGGATTCAGATATTTGTATGACATTGAGAAAGACTTCAGATACACCATTGAACTTTGTAAGTTTTTGTTTTAGTATTTCTATGTCCAGAATCTCCACACTTGATTTTTATTTTACCTGCAAACTGCAAAACAAAGTTAATAAAATAATAATACAATCCTATTACCTCTTTCAGGTCCATGTGAACTTACTGCTCCTGGAAGCCAGAATGCAGGCAGCCTTGCTGTACGCACTGCGAGCGATCACACGCTACATGACATGACACCCCCCCTCCCTGCAGAGTGATCACACGCTACATGACATGACACCCCCCTCCCTGCAGAGTGATCGCACGCTACATGACATGACACCCCCCCTCCCTGCAGAGTGATCACACGCTACATGACATGACACCCCCCTCCCTGCAGAGTGATCGACGCTGCATGACATGACACCCCTCCCTGCAGAGTGATCGACGCTACATGACATGACACCCCCCTCCCTGCAGAGTGATCGCACGCTACATGACATGACACCCCCCTCCCTGCAGAGTGATCGCACGCTGCATGACATGACACCCCTCCCTGCAGAGTGATCGCGACGCTACATGACATGACACCCTCCCTGCAGAGTGATCGCACGCTACATGACATGACACCCCTCCCTGCAGAGTGATCCACGCTGCATGACATGACACCCCTCCCTGCAGAGTGATCACACGCTGCATGACATGACACGCCCTCCCTGCAGAGTGATCACACGCTGCATGACATGACACCCCTCCCTGCAGAGTGATCACACGCTACATGACATGACACCCCCCTCCCTGCAGAGTGATCACACGCTGCATGACATGACACGCCCCCTCCCTGCAGAGTGATCGCACGCTGCATGACATGACACGCCCCCTCCCTGCAGAGTGATCGCACGCTACATGACATGACACGCCCCTCCCTGCAGAGTGATCGCACGCTACATGACACGACACGCCCCCCCTCCCTGTTTCTGAACAGCTGTGCTCAGTGGGCTCACTCCAGCAGAGACTCTGACGAGGCACACAGCATTGCACAGGCCTGGAGCTCCGCGCTGCCCTCAACCTGCTTGTTCAGGAGGAATCTCTTTCAACTTTTTGTTCTTATTATTTTACTATTTCATTTTTATTGTTATTTTTAATGTGCTTTTTTTTTTTTAAAAGCCTGGCTGCTCTGAAATTTGATTTGTCTTAAACATCTGCGTGTGTTTGTAAATCAAGCGAAATTGAGAAGTATAAAACAGACCTGATGAGTAATGACACAAGATTTGACTAGAAGCCTTTCTCCGTGCCTTCTAGTCAACATGTCTGTCATTTACTTCAGTTTCATGTAGTATTTTTAAATGTTCATCAACAGGTTTGTCTTTTGAATGTGTTGCTAACTCTCTGAATGTGAACGCACTAAAGGACAGTCTGCATATTTGGAAGGGATGTGTCACTGTGCCGGCTCTTCTGTCTAAGAGGGTTGCACCCTCATTGAATAGAGCAACATTTCGAAGTTTAGAAATGCTAAAAGAAACGTAATGAATCAACAGCACTCGTTTGAAGAGGCTGCCCCCTCATTGAATTCAGTACAGCAATCCTGAACCCCACTGTTCTCCACTCCCTATGAACACTAAATACAGGACAGGGTGCGGGAGCTCCAGTCAGGTTCAGCTCATCACAGCCTTCACGATCCAGCCTGCAGTGGCTCTCCTGTCTCAGTCTGTGCGCTGTGCAGTGGAAGGAGAAGCAGGGCTGTGTGTGCAGGTGATTATTCGTATTGCTGTTGCTTTTCCTGCATGCTCAGGAATTAGTTTGCAGATGCAAAGAGCTTGAATCGCTAGCTCTGCAGTGAATCGTTTGCTGTGTTTGTCTGTGGAGCAGCAGTGGGTGCAGTTGAATTAGGACACTGTTTAATAGCAGGAAGTTCAGCTCTTAAATTCATGGTGTGAAGGAGTTTGAAGAGCTGTCAGCAGTGTGTCTTGGACGCACACGTCTCCTTCCTCTTGTTAGTTTATGTCTCCACCACAGTGTTGTTCACTTGAAGCCCATGTGGCCTTGGTCGGCATCTTTTGCGAATACCAAAGAGCCCCCCATTTCATTTTTTTGGTAAATCGGATCTTTCTAGCAGTATTAACTGAAGCAGCCACACAACCAGCTACAGAAGCAAAGGCCCAATGTTTGGTATTCCAAAGCATAATTGCAAAGTCAAAAACCTAACCTCCCAATATAGATGTGTGTAGAACTTTATACTCCTCTCTCTCTCTCTCTCTGTGTATGTATGTATATATAAAAAATGTAGATAACCTGTGAAAGGGCAGCATTGAAAAGTGTGGATTGGAGGACTCTGTACACGCCACAGTGAGATTATTAGTGCAGTCCTGGTATTTGTTTGTCTGTTCATGTTGACACAGACCCCCTTCACCTCACTGCTTCTAAACCGCCACCCTTCCCTTGCTTTGATTTGCACAGCTGCTGGTTTTTCAAAAATAGTTTTCTATGTGTTGTTTTGCACAGTTATTGATGGTGTGTGTGTGGTATATTTTGGATGCATTAAACAGTATTTTTTTTAAATGATTATTTTTTCACGTTGGTCCTCAGTCGTGTTTTCTCTGGAGTGTTTCCCTGCACAGAGAGGGGCGCCGGTACATGCTGTCGGCGTGCTTTCTAACGATGTTCGTTTTCCTGTTTGCAGGGTCATTGCACTGGGGATGTTTTGTTGGGTCTCAGTTCCAGGGAATGAGAGGCAGGTTTCAGTTTCCCATGTGCTCAGTGTGTTGAGGCTCACAGCAAACGCAGGTTTCTCAGAGCTCTGGGAGCTGCATGTACCCAGATGGGAGAGTTTCTCTGTGCAGGACGGGGGCTTGTCCAGTTCTAATGTCATGCACAGTGTGATTTTTATTTATTTATTTTTTGTTTTTTGTAACTGAATTTGAACAGATAGGATCTGAATTGTGCACTTGTCTATGCAAATGGGAGGTTTCTATTCACTGAAGACTGTTCTGTCTAGAACAGGGAAGTGATACAAGGACACTGTGCTCTTTCATTCAGAAATACAGAAAGAAATGTAATAAATTCAGTGATTTAATTTGGACTAGAAGTCTTTTTCAATGTCTTGATGTGTTGATTCCCTTACTCTTACATCACTGGGTGATGTGGATTCCACCCTCCACTGATACAGAGTGGAGGATAAAGAGATACAAGTATGTGAATCTAAACTCGTTTGTACATTATTGAAATATTTTACATTGTATTTTGTGTCCTTGAGTTTGTGAAGTTTCTCTCGGTATTTCTACTGAGTGTTCGCATGTCGAGTGTGTGTGAGGGAGGAGGGGGGTACTCAGAGTCCTGAGCCAAACTTGTGTGCGTGTGTCTGCAGTATTGCACTTTCAACACAGGAATGTTTTCTGCTGTGAACTTCTCAAATTAGTGCATAGCTGTTTTAATTTCTTTGTATTTTTTTATTAATATATTTTGTGAATGAGTAGCGTGTCTCCGTGTTGTCTCCTGGAAGCTGAGCTGGATCGCACCGAGGAGGAAGAGGAAGAGGAGGGAGGGGGGCTTCAGGGTCTGGTTAGAAGTTCAAATGTTAAAGGAACGAAACCTAGCTGAGGTTTTTGGTCCAATTGCAAAACTTTTATTTAACACTAGATTTCAGCACAAGGTAATAATTTCTAAATGATGCTATTAGGAATGCAAAGAAAGGCATTGACTTCCTTTGCAGTACTTTATTGCTGGTAGACCCCTCTCTCTCTCTCCTCTCTCCTCTGTCTCTGGTGTCATTCAGGAGCACGCGCCGTGCCGCGCCTCTCCAGACAATGCTGAGTCCCACCTCTCTCGTCTTCTATTTTCTGTTTTGATTGTAGTTTACTTTTGCTATTTAAATGTCATCATGCTGAGTTGTATATTCTGAAAACGTGTTGGGCAGTTTGAGACTTTGTAATTATAACAATCTTTAAATAATAAAACGAGTAAATAAACTTTTATTCTTCAGTAAAACCTGACGGCAGTGGTGTTTTTCTTAAGGAAGTTGAAGACTTGGATGAAAATACCGTACTTTTAGAGTAAAGAGAAGCACATTTAAAATGTCAGTCTTGTACAAGAAATTTGTATTGTTTTAAACTAAGCCAACATACAATACTATATAGTAATGTCTTTCTAGCTGCTGTTTGTTTTTCAATTGCTATAGAAAGTCTGCAAACCTCTTAGGGCAATACTCCCCCTGGTGGACAATACTAGAACATGTTAGTTGGCAAAAATCACAATGTTTTATTCTATTTGTTCTTATTTCTCTTTGACATTTCAAAACACTTTTCATTTGCAAAAGAATCGCTGAAAACAAGAAGAAACAAATGTTTTCAACTCCTTCCACGCACGCTGCTCCGATCCGTCTGCAAAGAGTGATATGAATTAGGAGGGACTGAAAAGTGAAAGACTCAGCTTGGATACTGAAAGACACTTGATGACTCAATGGCAGACTAGGAAGACGTTTCTTATGTATTAAAGAAAAATCTAATGGAATGTTTTATTCAGACTTGCATTTCCATCTAATCGGTGACCTGATGAACTGATTTCACAGCACACACCAGAGAGCTTACTGGTAGTGTTGGGGTGCAGCAGTCAGGCAGGCTCTCGTTACTGGTAGTGTCGGGGTGCAGCAGTCAGACAGGCTCTCCTCACTGGTAGTGTCGGGGTGCAGCAGTCAGACAGGCTCTCGTTACTGGTAGTGTCGGGGTGCAGCAGTCAGACAGGCTCTCGTCACTGGTAGTGTTGGGGTGCAGCAGTCAGACAGGCTCTCCTCACTGTAGTGTCGGGGTGCAGCAGTCAGACAGGCTCTCCTCACTGGTAGTGTCGGGGTGCAGCAGTCAGACAGGCTCTCCTCACTGGTAGTGTCGGGGTGCAGCAGTCAGACAGGCTCTCCTCACTGTAGTGTTGGGGTGCAGCAGTCTGAAAGGCTCTCGTCACTGGTAGTGTTGGGGTGCAGCAGTCAGACAGGCTCTCCTCACTGGTAGTGTCGGGGTGCAGCAGTCAGACAGGCTCTCCTCACTGGTAGTGTTGGGGTGCAGCAGTCAGACAGGCTCTCCTCACTGGTAGTGTCTGGGTGCAGCAGTCAGACAGGCTCTCCTCACTGGTAGTGTCGGGGTGCAGCAGTCAGACAGGCTCTCCTCACTGGTAGTGTCGGGGTGCAGCAGTCAGACAGGCTCTCCTCACTGGTAGTATCTGGGTGCAGCAGTCAGACAGGCTCTCCTCACTGTAGTGTTGGGGTGCAGCAGTCAGACAGGTTCTCCTCACTGATAGTGTCGGGGTGCAGTAGTCAGACAGGCTGTCCTCACTGCTAGTGTCGGGGTGCAGCAGTCAGACAGGCTCTCCTTCCTTTGCCTGCTCTCCTATCCAGCTTCCTCATACAAGATGTTAATGTGAGAGAAAGGGGCTGTATCGGACTGCTTCACCCCAGCACGCTGCTGCCATGTATTCTGTATGGAATCGATTGCTTTATTTATCAGGCAGCAATTAGAGGAAAATGTGACACATAAAAATGCTTTATTTCATGCTGGACAGAGATTTTCAGGGGGAGCGACGTGACTATCAAGAGGAACGGGACAATCGGGATGACTGGATCACGCACCTCATTCAAAGCTCTTCTCACAACGTCTGCTTTAGCGGGTGTTTTGGAAATGATTCATTCTTTAAGCAGGTGTAGCGGCATGCAGGGACGCGGAACGCTGTGTTTTGGAACAGCTGCTTACTTTTTAAGGGTACTTTTGGGGGTGAGGGGGTTACATTTAAAAAAGAAAAATAAACTGAAAAAAACAATCAAGTTTTCCAAATTTCAGCAGATTTTTTAATATTTTGTTCTGTCCTGAAACAAACACACACTTTGTCAGGTTTTATTTCTAAGTTTCTCTCACTACAGTGACAACACAGTAAAGTACAAAAGCTTCTTTTTAATCATGAAAGTTTGGAAAGTCCGTGAATAAAGATCCACGGTTATACAGAGCGTAACGGAATGAAGGAAGTAGCCCAGCGCGCCCCTTGCACCCTGACCCTCGCAATGAGAGCTCACAGCGCCCGGCTCCTGCTGGGAGCAGGGACTCAATACAAACACACACACTGGGAATGAACAGACATCTCCAGCATCAAGCTGGAAGTGGCAGCCTTTGTCGTTACACTTTTGTTTAAGAAAACAAATAAAACATGTAGAGAAATGGCATTCAAAGTAATGACAGTTATTAAGAAGGATCACACTACGTCTTCCAGCTTCACCTGCTATTGTAAAGCTCAGGAAAGCATAATGTTTCTTCAATGCCGTGTGTGCTCTTTTAACACTGTGTACAAGAGCCAGTTATAAAACATATTGCACACTTATAGGTGTGTTATCGTTTAACCTAGAGTGTTGCCTATATTTTACTTTGTACAATTATATTTACGTTTGTCATTAAAAAAATGCATCCACAACTTTGCAATGTCCAATCATATATTAAATTATTTGTATATATATATTACATATAATAGATACTTTAGTGTTTTACAACTTAAAAGGACAGAGATGTAAGCAGACAAACACACAGAAACAATAACACTGGAATCGTCATCTCTCTGTATATCAATAAATATCTCGATGTGCAGAGACACATATTAAGCTTTAAATACGTTGCTATTTCTGCATTTATACAAGGTTTCTCGCTCAATGGCACTCTATGCAACGCTCAGGTCTTCCACGTCAGAGGCTTGTGTGAAGGCAAAGCTGGACAGGGTTGGGATACAATAGGGAAAGCTGAGTACAGGCCAGGACTCTCAGTATGTTACAGGATGATGTTTAAAACAAGGACGAGGACGGGGAGGGGGTGCTCAACGTCTTTAAACGATCCGGTTCTCCAGCGTGGCAATCCTCTTTGTCACGGCATCCAGTGAGCGAGGGGTTAAGGACAAACCCAGACATAGCATTCACAAAATAGTATTGCTTTTATCATCAGGGACGCTGGAATCTCTTTGAATGCAGAACAAAGGAGAAAAGCACAGATCTGACACCACTACAGCCTGCACTCCAGCAGTGCAGATCTGACATCCCTACAGCCTGAGCTCCAGCAGTCCAGATCTGACATCCCTACAGCCTGAGCTCCAGCAGTGCAGATCTGACATCCCTACAGTCTGCGCTCCAGCAGTGCAGATCTGACATCCCTACAGCCTGAGCTCCAGCAGTCCAGATCTGACATCCCTACAGTCTGCGCTCCAGCAGTGCAGATCTGACATCACTACAGCCTGCACTCCAGCAGTGCAGATCTGACATCACTACAGAACTTAGCATATGATGGTAAATGCATAGTGTAAAAATGGCAAAGGCAGCAGAAAACTGCAAAATGACCATGCATGTTTACTGAGGTCAACTTTTAGAAGGGAGAACTGTGGTCACCATGCTCCCTAGGCATTAAGAGAGGGAGAGCGATAGACCGAGATGCCACAGTCCTGGAGGATATGTAGGGGGCACATTTAGAGAGAGCTGCACAAACTGGTTATTCCGTTAATGGGACCGAGCTCTCCACAGATGAGGGTCACTGGTGTTGATCAGGCTTACTTGCTGTTCTCCACAGCCTGTGAAAAGCAGCACTAAGCATCACAAACCCAAGTGGCTGTTTCTTCACTTGCATCGCTTTCTCAGGTAAATCAATGACAGCTCAATCAAACAAGTGATTCACCATGTCAGTGCTCACGCACACACGCATGCACACATACGCACGCGCACGCACGCTCATGCTCCCTGCCACCCTCTCTCGGGTAGCTCCATCCCCTCACTCTCTCACGCTAATAAAAGGATATATTTTTTCGTTAGTGCTGCTATGTCTTCTTCTATCTTGGTGTTGAACTTGACGATGGACTCGCACTCACATGGGTTCTCATCTGGAGGAGAAATAAAACAGCAGCAAAGTGATTAGGAGAATAAAGGAGCGACAGCCAGCACTGCGGGCCTGACCTCTCCCTTACTCCCCCCCTCTCCACTCACCTCTCCTCCACACCCTACTCTCCTCAGTTTCAACTGGAGCAATTTCAACTGGAAGCATATAAAACCTGTTCCAAATATTTATTAGCCCAATCATTCTTCTGAAGTTTCCTTTAGTATTTCTAAATGTAGCACTATGGATGAAAGATCAGCAACACATTTTCTGGTTCTTCACAAGATATACAGTATATTGTACTGAAATAGAGGGATGTATCTTTGAATATTGTATTGGAATAGAGGGATGTATCGTTTGATTCTAGACCGGAAGCACAACATCTCATTGAAGTTGAAAAATAAGTGTGATTTATAGTTAGCTGAAATACAAACTCGCCCTGTCTTTCGTGTTTTAACAAAATAGTCGACTATTAAATGAACATCTTATTATGCATCAAACAAGTATCTCATCAAGCCCACCGTGTGCACCGTGACTCACCCTCGCACCCTTTCAAGTGCCAGCGCGTGCACCGTGACTCACCCTCGCACCCTTTCAAGTGCCAGCGCGTGCACCGTGTCTCACCCTCGCACCCTTTCAAGTGCCAGCGCGTGCACCGTGACTCACCCTCGCACCCTTTCAAGTGCCAGCACGTGCACCGTGACTCACCCTCGCACCCTTTCAAGTGCCAGCGCATGCACCGTGACTCACCCTCGCACCCTTTCAAGTGCCAGCGCGTGCACCGTGACTCACCCTCGCACCCTTTCAAGTGCCAGCACGTGCACCGTGACTCACCCTCGCACCCTTTCAAGTGCCAGCGCGTGCACCGTGACTCACCCTCGCACCCTTTCAAGTGCCAGCGCATGCACCGTGACTCACCCTCGCGCCTTTCAAGTGCCAGCGTGTACCGTGACTCACCTCGCGCCTTTCAGTGCCAGCGCATGCACCGTGACTCACCTCGCACCCTTTCAAGTGCCAGCGCATGCACCGTGTCTCACCCTCGCACCCTTTCAAGTGCCAGCACGTGCACGCGTGACTCACCTCGCACCCTTTCAAGTGCCAGCATCGCACCGTGACTCACCCTCGCACCCTTTCAAGTGCCAAGCGCATGCACCGTGACTCACCTCGCACCCTTTCAAGTGCCAGCGTGCTGCACAGTGACTCACCCTCGCACCCTTTCAAGTGCCAGCGCGTGCACCGTGTCTCACCCTCGCACCCTTTCAAGTGCCAGCGCATGCACCGTGTCTCACCTCGCACCCTTTCAAGTGCCAGCCGCGTACCGTGACTCACCCTCGCACCCTTTCAAGTGCCAGCGCATGCACCGTGACTCACCCTCGCACCTTTCAAGTGCCAGCGCGTGCCGTGACTCACCCTCGCACCCTTTCAAGTGCCAGCGGTGCCATTACTCACCCTCGCACCCTTTCAGGTGCCAGCGCTGCACCGTGACTCACCCTCGCACCCTTTCAGGTGCCAGCGCGTGCACCGTGTCTCCACCCTGCGCCCTTTCCAGGTGCCAGCGTGCGCACCGTGACTCACCTCGCACCCTTTCAGGTGCCAGCCGTGCACCGTGACTCACCCTCGCGCCCTTTCAAGTGCCAGCGCGTGCACCGTGACTCACCCTCGCACCCTTCAGCGCCAGCGCGTGCACAGTGACTCACCTCGCACCTTTCAAGTGCCAGCACGCACCGTGTCTCACCCTCGCACCCTTTCAAGTGCCAGCGATGCACCGTGTCTCACCTCGCGCCCTTTCGGTGCCAGCGTGTGCCGTGACTCACCCTCGCACCCTTTCAAGTGCCAGCACGTACCGTGACTCACCGCACCCTTTCAGGTGCCAGCGATGCACCGTGGACTCACCCTCGCACCTTTCAGCGCCAGCGCGTGCACCGTGACTCACCCTCGCACCTTTCAGCGCCAGCACGCGGCACCGTGACTCACCCTCGCACCCTTTCAGCGCCAGCGCTGGTACCATTACTCACCCTCGCACCTTTCGCGCCAGCGCATGCACCATGACTCACCCTCGCACTTTCAAGTGCCAGCGCGTGTGCAGTGACTCAACCTCGCACCCTTTCAAGGTGCCAGCGCTGGTACCATTACTCACCTCGCACCTTTCAGCGCCAGCTCATGCACCGTGACTCACCCGCACCCTTTCAAGTGCCAGCACGTGCACCGTGACTCACCCTCGCGACCCTTTCATGCGCCAGCACGTCGCACCGTGACTCACCCTCGCCCTTTCAAGTCCCAGCGATGCACCGTGACTCACCCTCGCACTCTTTCAAGTCCCAGCACGTGCACCGTGTCTCACCCTCGCACCTTTCAAGCGCCAGCGGCACAGTGACTCACCCTCGCACCTTTCAAGTGCCAGCATCGCGTGCACCATGACTCACCCTCGCACCCTTTCAGGTGCCAGCACGCGTGCACCGTGACTCACCCTCGCACCCTTTCAAGTGCCAGCCGCGCACCGTGACTCACCCTCGCACCCTTTCAAGTGCCAGCATCGCACCGTGACTCACCCTCGCACCCTTTCAAGTGCCAGCGTGCACCGTGACTCACCTCGCACCTTTCAAGTGCCAGCATCGCACCGTGACTCACCCTCGCACTCTTTGAAGTGCAGCTTCTTAGCGATCTGGTTGATGGTCTTGAAGTCGGCTGTGTAGAAGTAATGCTCTGCGATGGGTTCGGAGGCGATCTCCTTCAGCTCGTCCTCCACTGCGTTCCCCACCCCCACCGCGTACATCTTGAACCCTTTGAGGAAGGAACACACACAGCTCCTTAGCACCTCCACAATATACACCTTATACAGCTGCATTTTTATTTGTGCAAAGTTAGAAAAGAAAAACATCTGCATTACGAAAAAAAACACCCAAGAATGTTCAATTAAGCGCACCCACGCTGTTGCAGATGCTCCTTCCTTTCCGAAAATACAACTCAAATGAAAATACGATTCAATATTCTGAGTCATGTATTTATTTATATCTTTTTTTTATGTTATCCCAGGGATCCGCAAGGAGGTTGAGAAACACTCATGTCTTGAATGCGCTGATGTGAAAGCAGCGTAGGGGAGGAGCAAGCCGTACCGAGCTCCTTGGCCTTCTTGGCGGCCTCTCCGATGTAGTCCTGGGATCGCCCATCCGTGAAGACGATGCCCACTTTGGTCACGCCGGGCCGGGCCCCCTGGTTGGGGGTGAAGCTGTTGTCCAGCAGGTAACGCAGGGCCTGACCGGTCATGGTGCCCTTCTCCATGTAGGACATCTTCTTCACCGCTTCCTTCAGCTCCTTCTTGGTGTTGAAGCGGCCCAGCGGGAACTCCTGCCTCACCGAGCTGGAGTACTGCACCAGCCCCACGTGCGACTTCCTCTCCGACACATCCAGCTTGTCCACGATCTGGTTGATGAACTTCTTGACCAGCTCAAAGTTCTCGGGCCGCACGCTCTTGGAGCCGTCGATCAGGAAGACCACGTCTGTGGCTTTGGCACTGCAGGCTGAGAGGAGGGAGGAGGGAGAGAGTAGAGAGGGGCCAAATAGGGAGAGGGGAGAAGGAGGAGAGTAGGGTGTGGAGGAGAGGCGAGTGGGGAGGGGGAGTAAGGGAGAGGATAAAGGGATGGGGAGGGAAGGGATGTAAGGAGAGAGGGGAGAAGGAGGAGAGTAGGGTGTGGAGGAGAGGCGAGTGGGGAGGGGGAGTAAGAGAGAGGATAAAGGGATGGGGAGGGAAGGGATGTAAGGAGAGAGGGGAGAAGGAGGAGAGTAGGGTGTGGAGGAGAGGCGAGTGGGAGGGGGAGTAAGAGAGGATAAAGGGATGGGGAGGGAAGGGATGGGAGGAGAGGGGAGAAGGAGGAGAGTAGGGGTGGAGGAGAGGCGAGTGGGGAGGGGGAGTAAGGGAGAGGATAAAGGGATGGGGAGGGGAAGGGATGTAAGGAGAGGGGAGAAGGAGAAGAGTAGGGTGTGGAGGAGAGGCGAGTGGGGAGGGGGAGTAAGGGAGAGGATAAAGGATGGGGAGGGGAAGGGATGTAAGGAGAGGGAGAAGGAGGAGAGTAGGGTGTGGAGGAGAGGCAGTGGGAGGGGGAGTAAGGGAGAGGATAAAGGGATGGGGAGGGAAGGGATGTAAGGAGAGGGAGAAGGAGGAGAGTAGGGTGTGGAGGAGAGGCGAGGGGAGGGGGGGAGTAAGGGAGAGGATAAAGGGATGGGGAGGGAAGGGATGTAAGGAGAGGGAGAAGGAGGAGAGTAGGGTGTGGAGGAGAGGCGAGTGGGGAGGGGGAGAAGGAGAGGATAAAGGGATGGGGAGGGGAAGGGATGTAGGGAGAGAGGAGAAGGAGGAGAGTAGGGTGTGGAGGAGAGGCGAGTGGGGAGGGGGAGTAAGGAGAGGATAAAGGGATGGGGAGGGGAAGGGATGTAAGGAGAGGGGAGAAGGAGGAGAGTAGGGTGTGGAGGAGAGGCGAAGGGGAGGGGGGAGTAAGGAGAGGATAAAGGGATGGGAGGGGAAGGGATGTAAGGAGAGGAGAAGGAGGAGAGTAGGGGTGGAGGAGAGGCGATGGGGAGGGGGAGTAAGGGAGAGGATAAAGGGATGGGGAGGAAGGGATGTAAGGAGAGGGAGAAGGAGGAGAGTAGGGTGGAGGAGAGGCGAGGGGGGGGGGGAGTAAGGGGAGAGGATAAAGGGATGGGGAGGGGAAGGATGTAAGGAGAGAGGGAGAAGGAGGAGAGTAGGGTGTGGAGGAGAGGCGGAGAGGGGAGGGGGGAGTAAGGAGAGGATAAAGGGATGGGGAGGGGAAGGGATGTAAGGAGAGGGGAGAAGGAGGAGAGTAGGGTGTGGAGGAGAGGCGAGTGGGGAGGGGGGGAGGAGGGAGGATAAAGGATGGGAGGGGAAGGGATGTAAGGAGAGGGGAGAAGGAGGAGAGAGGGGTGGAGGAGAGGCGAGTGGGGAGGGGGGGAGTAAGGGAGAGGATAAAGGATGGGGAGGGGAAGGATGTAAGGAGAGAGGAGAAGGAGGAGAGTAGGGGTGGAGGAGAGGCGAGTGGGAGGGGGGAGTAAGGGAGAGGATAAAGGATGGGGAGGGGAAGGGATGTAAGGAGAGGGGAGAAGGAGGAGTAGGGTGAGGAGAGGCAAGTGGGGAGGGGAGTAAGGAGAGGATAAAGGGATGGGAGGGGAAGGGATGTAAGGAGAGGGGAGAAGGAGGAGAGTAGGGTGGAGGAGAGGCGAGTGGGGAGGGGAGTAAGGGAGAGGATAAAGGGATGGGAGGGAAGGGATGTAAGGAGAGAGGGAGAAGGAGGAGTAGGTGTGGAGGAGAGGCGAGTGGGGAGGGGGGAGTAAGGGAGAGGATAAAGGGATGGGGAGGGGAAGGGATGTAAGAGAGAGGAGAAGGAGGAGAGTAGGGGTGGAGGAGAGGCGAGGGGAGGGGGGAGTAAGGGAGAGGATAAAGGGATGGGGAGGGGAAGGGATGTAAGGAGAGGGAGAAGGAGGAGAGTAGGGGTGGAGGAGAGGCGAGTGGGGAGGGGGAGTAAGGGAGAGGATAAAGGGATGGGGAGGGAAGGGATGTAGGAGAGGGGAGAAGGAGGAGAGTAGGGTGTGGAGGAGAGGCGAAAGTGGGGAGGGGGAGTAAGGGAGAGGATAAGGGATGGGGAGGGGAAGGATGCAAGGAGAGAGGGAGAAGGAGGAGAGTAGGGTGGAGGAGGCGAGTGGGGAGGGGGAGTAAGGAGAGGATAAAGGGATGGGGAGGGGAAGGGATGTAAGGAGAGAGGGGAGAAGGAGGAGAGTAGGGTGTGGAGGAGAGGCGAGTGGGGAGGGGGGAGTAAGGGAGAGGATAAAGGGATGGGGAGGGGAAGGGATGTAAGGAGAGGGGAGAAGGAGGAGAGTAGGGTGTGGAGGAGAGGCGAGTGGGGAGGGGGGAGTAAGGGAGAGGATAAAGGGATGGGGAGGGGAAGGGATGTAAGGAGAGAGGGGAGAAGGAGGAGAGTAGGGTGTGGAGGAGAGGCGAGTGGGGAGGGGGGAGTAAGGGAGAGGATAAAGGGATGGGGAGGGGAAGGGATGTAAGGAGAGAGGGGAGAAGGAGGAGAGTAGGGTGTGGAGGAGAGGCGAGTGGGGAGGGGGGAGTAAGGGAGAGGATAAAGGGATGGGGAGGGGAAGGGATGTAAGGAGAGAGGGGAGAAGGAGGAGAGTAGGTGTGGAGGAGAGGCGAGGGGAGGGGGGAGTAAGGGAGAGGATAAAGGGATGGGGAGGGAAGGGATGTAAGGAGAGGGGAGAAGGAGGAGAGAGGGTGGAGGAGAGGCGAGTGGGGAGGGGGGGAGTAAGGGAGAGGATAAAGGGATGGGGAGGGGAAGGGATGTAAGGAGAGGGGAGAAGGAGGAGAGTAGGGTGTGGAGGAGAGGCGAGAGGGAGGGGGGGAGTAAGGGGAGAGGATAAAGGATGGGGAGGGGAAGGGATGTAAGGAGAGGGGAGAAGGAGGAGAGAGGGTGGAGGAGAGGCGAGTGGGGAGGGGGAGTAAGGGAGAGGATAAAGGGATGGGGAGGGGAAGGGATGTAAGGAGAGGGGAGAAGGAGGAGAGTAGGTGTGGAGGAGAGGCGAGTGGGAGGGGGGGGAGTAAGGGAGAGGATAAAGGATGGGGAGGGAAGGGACAAGGAGAGGGGAGAAGGAGGAGAGTAGGGTGGAGGAGAGGCGAGTGGGGAGGGGGGAGTAAGGAGAGGATAAAGGGATGGGGAGGGGAAGGGATGTAAGGAGAGGGGAGAAGGAGGAGAGTAGGGGTGTGGAGGAGAGGCGAGGGGAGGGGGGAGTAAGGGAGAGGATAAAGGGATGGGGAGGGGAAGGGATGTAAGGAGAGGGGAGAAGGAGGAGAGAGGGTGGAGGAGAGGCGAGTGGGAGGGGGAGTAAGGGAGAGGATAAAGGGATGGGGAGGGAAGGGATGTAAGGAGAGGGAGAAGGAGGAGAGTAGGGTGTGGAGGAGAGGCGAGTGGGGAGGGGGAGTAAGGGAGAGGATAAAGGGATGGGGAGGGAAGGGATGTAAGGAGAGGGGAGAAGGAGGAGAGTAGGGTGTGGAGGAGAGGCGAGTGGGGAGGGGGGAGTAAGGGAGAGGATAAAGGGATGGGGAGGGAAGGGATGTAAGGAGAGGGAGAAGGAGGAGAGTAGGGTGGAGGAGAGGCGAGTGGGGAGGGGGAGTAAGGGAGAGGATAAAGGGATGGGGAGGGAAGGGATGTAAGGAGAGGGGAGAAGGAGGAGAGTAGGGTGTGGAGGAGAGGCGAGTGGGGAGGGGGAGTAAGGAGAGGATAAAGGGATGGGGAGGGAAGGGATGTAAGGAGAGGGAGAAGGAGGAGAGTAGGGTGTGGAGGAGAGGCGAGTGGGGAGGGGGAGTAAGGGAGAGGATAAAGGGATGGGAGGGAAGGGATGTAAGGGAGAGGGGAGAAGGAGGAGAGTAGGGTGTGGAGGAGAGGCGAGTGGGGAGGGGGGAGTAAGGGAGAGGATAAAGGATGGGGAGGGAAGGGATGTAAGGAGAGGGGAGAAGGAGGAGAGTAGGGTGTGGAGGAGAGGCGAGGGGAGGGGGGGAGTAAGGGAGAGGATAAAGGGATGGGGAGGGAAGGGATGTAAGGAGAGGGGAGAAGGAGGAGAGTAGGGGTGGAGGAGAGGCGAGTGGGGAGGGGAGTAAGGAGAGGATAAAGGGATGGGGAGGGAAGGGACAAGGAGAGAGGGGAGAAGGAGGAGAGTAGGGTGTGGAGGAGAGGCAAGTGGGGAGGGGGGAGTAAGGGAGAGGATAAAGGGATGGGGAGGGAAGGGATGTAAGGAGAGGGGAGAAGGAGGAGAGTAGGGTGTGGAGGAGAGGCGAGTGGGGAGGGGGAGTAAGGAGAGGATAAAGGATGGGAGGGGAAGGGATGTAAGGAGAGAGGGAGAAGGAGGAGAGTAGGGTGTGGAGGAGAGGCGAGTGGGGAGGGGGGGAGGGAGAGGATAAGAGGGATGGGAGAAGGGATGTAAGGAGAGAGGGACAATGGGAAGAATGGTAGGAAAGAAAAAGCATGGAGGAGAGGAGAGAAACAATATATATGTCATTACATTGCATTTTTAAATATAGAACAATCAATGTATGATCCCATATATGGAAAGAGGCAATGATCTTTTCCCTAGATTTCACAACACTGTGCAATAGAAAGCTATACACTGACATTCATCCAGTATAAGTTGTTATTTCAGTGCCAGGCGCCCCTGTGGATGAGGACAGGGCTGCATTCGTCCTGACTTACCGCTGCAGGTCTTGCCATCCTCCTGAAGGGTGAAGCTGTCGTTGCAGGCACACTTGTAGGAGCCGGGGGTGCTGACACAGATCTGCTCACAGTCGTGGTCTCCGGTGGCACACAGGTCAGACACTGGGGGAGGAAGGGGAGGGGGTTAAAGAACAATACTACAGGCCTGTCGCAAAACAGAAGAGTCTCTGTGGACATGCACACTCACAGATACAGAGTCAGATCCAACAGAAGAAGAGTCTCTGTGGACATGCACACTCACAGATACAGAGTCAGATCCAATGGAAGAAGAGTCTCTGTGGACATGCACACTCACAGATACAGAGTCAGATCCAATGGAAGAAGAGTCTCTGTGGACATGCACACTCACAGATACAGAGTCAGATCCAACGGAAGAGTCGTCTCCGTGGACATGCACACTCACAGATACACAGTCAGATCCAACGGAAGAGTCGTCTCCGTGGACATGCACACTCACAGATACACAGTCAGATCCAACGGAAGAGTCGTCTCCGTGGACATGCACACTCACAGATACAGAGTTAGATCCAATGGAAGAGTCGTCTCCGTGGACATGCACACTCACAGATACAGAGTTAGATCCAATGGAAGAGTCGTCTCTGTGGACATGCACACTCACAGATACAGAGTCAGATCCAACGGAAGAGCCGTCTCTGTGGACATGCACACTCACAGATACAGAGTCAGATCCAACGGAAGAGCCGTCTCTGTGGACATGCACACTCACAGATACAGAGTCAGATCCAACGGAAGAGTCGTCTCCGTGGACATGCACACTCACAGATACAGAGTCAGATCCAACGGAAGAGTCGTCTCCGTGGACATGCACACTCACAGATACAGAGTCAGATCCAATGGAAGAAGAGTCTCTGTGGACATGCACACTCACAGATACAGAGTCAGATCCAATGGAAGAAGAGTCTCTGTGGACATGCACACTCACAGATACAGAGTCAGATCCAATGGAAGAAGAGTCTCTGTGGACATGCACACTCACAGATACAGAGTCAGATCCAACGGAAGAGTCGTCTCCGTGGACATGCACACTCACAGATACACAGTCAGATCCAAGAGCCAGCTCAGCATTTACTGCAGCTGTTAATGAACTCCTGTTCTAGAAAACTAGAACACAGCAAGCCTATAACAGTATTCCAGGTCTGAGAGTCCCTGTAGATGTACTGCAGGTTTCTTAAGCGTTCTCTCCAGTTGTTCATGTCTCAGTTTGGTTACATTAATGTGGCATTTTTGCCTTAAAAAAATTAGGAGTTAATTAAAGACGGGAGAGAAAGCGATTTGAAAATGTGTGCCCTTGTTTCCTACTGAAGTAAGCTATTGCATTTTGGATGGTACTGTGGTATTTTTTAAAGTAATTGAAGCAAAAAAAAAAAGAGTTCCAAAAATGTTCTCCATTTTGCACATAAATTCACAATATAGGTCTGAAATGTGCAGCTTTGAAAGAAAAACACATTTTAGCAAATATTCATTTTGAAACACGATTTCTGGTACTACGCTTGGTTAAAGAAATCTCTGTTTGCAAGCCTGTCATGCACTTCCAAGATCATTTCATCTGAAGAGCCAAATTGTCCCCCTGCCCTCTTTCCTGTCAAAAACCAACCATCTACTGCTTCCCTTATTGACTGACATATTTTGCAGCCAGTAGAATGCTTTGATCCTGAAGACACTGCTGGGGTGAAAGGACCATACATGACCAGGCTTTCTGGAAAGCACAGCAAGCAAACTGAAAGCTTTCTTAACCTAGTATGGTACCACATATCAGTTTTAAAATGAAAATAAATGTTTGCTATAATGTGTTTCTTTCAAAACTGCACATTTGAGACCTATAATACAATGAATGGATGTGCATGGCGGTAAGATTTATGGGAAACAGTTCATCAAGTATTGAGGCATTGTGATATGTGATGAATGATGAAGGACATATATTCAGTTATATTAATGCAAGCTTGTAAATTGCCTTTTTCACAAAATAGTCCATCTTCTTGCACATCATTCAGCCCGCCAGGACCATCAAATGAATGCCTGCAAACATCATACAAAGTCAGGATGACAGAAGGCAGCCCCAGAAACACACTCCCAGTATTGGGGTGCTGGCTTACCGCAGAAGGCCTCCTGGAACTTCAGTGCGAGTTTCTCGATGAAGCTGTAGCTCTCCACATAGTCAGTGTGCTCCTCCAGCGGCTCGCTGGCGATCTGCCTCAGCGTGTTCATGTCCACGCGCCCCACGCCGATTGCAAACATCTCGATGCCAGCTTCACGGGCGCGGGCAGAGACGTCCTTCACGTTGTCCTGGGGGCGCCCGTCTGTCACGATGATCGCCACCTGGGCACAGGAGGAAGTGTGTCAGGAGGAAGCATGTCAGGAGGGAAGCGTGTCGGGAGGAAGCGTGTCAGGAGGAAGCGTGTCAGGAGGAAGCATGTCGGGAGATAAGCGTGTTGAGATGAAGCATGTCGAGATGAAGAGTGTCGGGATGAAGCGTGTTGGGATGAAGCATGTCGGGAGGAAGTGTGTCGGGAGGAAGCGTGTCAGGGGAAGCATGTCAGGGGGAAGCGTGTCAGGAGGAAGTGTGTCAGGAGGGAAGCATGTCAGGAGTAAGCGTGTCAGGAGGAAGCGTGTCAGGAGGAAGCGTGTCGGGCGGAAGCGTATTGGGAGGAAGCGTGTCGGGAGGAAGCATGTTGGGATAAGGTGTGTCGGGATGAAGCGCGTCAGGAGGAAGCGTGTCGGGAGGAAGCATGTCAGGAGGAAGCGTTCAGGGAAGCATGTCAGGAGGAAGCGAGTCAGGAGGAAGCATGTCAGGGGAAGCGTGTCAGGAGGAAGCGTGTCAGGAGGAAGCGTGTCAGGGGAAGCGTGTCGGGAGGAAGCATATTGGGAGGAAGCGTGTCGGGAGGAAGCATGTTGGGATAAGGTGTGTCGGGATGAAGCGCGTCAGGAGGAAGCGTGTCAGGGGAAGCGTGTCAGGAGGAAGCGTGTCAGGGGAAGCGAGTCAGGAGGAAGTGAGTCAGGGGAAGCGTGTCAGGAAAAAGCATGTCAGGAGGAAGCGTGTCGGGAGGAAGCGTGTCAGGAGGAAGCGTGTCACGGGAAGCGTGTCAGGAGGAAGCGTGTCAGGGGAAGCGTGTCAGGGGAAGCGTGTCGGGAGGAAGCGTGTCGGGAGGAAGCGTGTCAGGAGGAAGCGTGTCAGGGGAAGCGTGTCAGGAGGAAGCGTGTCAGGGGAAGCGTGTCAGGGGAAGCGTGTCGGGAGGAAGTGTGTCGGGAGGAAGCGTGTCAGGGGAAATGTGTCGGGACGAAGCGTGTCAGGAGGAAGCGTGTCAGGGGAAGCGTGTCGGGAGGAAGCGTGTCGGGAGGAAGCATGTCGGGAGGAACGCGCACTGCTACGGGTTAGTTAACAGCACATCTCACAGAGGTCATCCTGTACAACACAGTTCTACAAAAAAAAAACCTTTTTTTATGTTTAGTAGTTCCTGAGTACAAACTTCATTTTTGTCATTATTAATAAGTTAATGTCTCTGATTATAACAGAAATTATTGGCACAGTTTAAGCAGCCAGAACATTAAGAGACACCCTCCACACAGGGATTCATTTATAGCAGACATTGATTTAAGCAGCCAGAACATTAAGAGACACCCTCCACACAGGGATTCATTTATAACAGACATTGATTTAAGCAGCCAGAACATTAAGAGACACCCTCCACACACACCAAGGATAATTTTTAAAGTACTGTTGTGTTATTACATATTTATTTTGACAGCATCAGAGTTGCTAGAGCTTCAGTTACTTGAAGAAAAACTAAATGTCCCGGTTTTTCACTCTGGAAATCTGGTAACTCTAAACATCATGCATCATGTTTTACCACGTCACTGATAAGGAAAGTGCAGAGCGGGTACCTTGCTGACGTCTGGGGAGTGCACTCGGGCGCCCTCGCCCTCGCTGAAGGCCACGTTGATGGCGAACTGTATGGCGAGGCCGGTCATGGTGCCGGTGGACAGAGGCTCGATCTTGCTGACCGCTTTCAACAGGGCGGCCTTGTTGCGATGGGTCTTGAGCGACACCTCATTCTTCACCTGGCTCGCGTAGTTCACCACGCCGACGCGGGTGGCATTGGGGCCCACATTGAGGGATTCGATCACCTTGGACACGAAGACCTTGACCTGCTCGTACTGAGGGGCGACGCCAGGGACGAGTCAAGGATGAATAACAGGTCTGTTGGGTTTGTCTGACACAGGCCGGCTGCAGGAGAGAGACAGAGAAACAGAGAGAGAGAGAAGTGAGACTATTTAGTACAGACTATTTGTGGCGGTGGCGGGGGTGGGGATTGTACATACAATCCAGGGGCATCATTTGCTATAGGGTAGGGGCAGTTGCCCCCCAACCTTGGTTTGCCCCTCCAGACGATCTTCATGACAGTCTTCCACTTTTGACCCCCACACACACACATAATATAACCACATATAAGATGGTCGAAGTTTTCTACCCAAACTAAATACGTTTTCAAACATCATTCTCTTCTAATCGAACCCGGATCCGGAATGAAGTCGTCCATGGTTGCCATGGTGATGAAATTGCTCGCGCTCAGAGTCTCAAGGCGTCGGCTGCATTCATTCATTTTGATTGATAGTTCATTATTGTCCAGCGATTATATCGACAACACAGAATGGCATTGCATTGTATTGTTTCTGTAATATAATATTATTGATATCATGAAGAGTCAAAGGGAAATGTCGGATTTGTTTGCCACAGGAGCTGGATAATGGGAGAAATGAAACACAGTGAGACAACAAAGAGGGATTCACTTGCGGAAGAAACTATTAATATTGCTGATGTACAGATACAATTATTTTTACATGCTCTAAAGAAAAAGTACCATAGATTTTCAAATTAGATTTAGGCTGATGTGAGGGGCTGTGCAGCCCTTTTTCTGGTTTGGTTCAGGTACGTGTTATTTTCAGCTACGCGGATACAAAACGGCACGCAGCGGCCCTGCGCTTGCTCAGGCATGCCTAAACAACTTGTAAACAACTTCCGCTTTGAAAACACGGTAGTGCCCGTTCAAATCTGGTACATTATGCTGCTTTAGGTCTTTTTCATCTTTTAAAATTGTATTTATCATTTTTTTCCATCATTAAGAAAATAACATACGAATATTTCTCATGTGCAATGCATTGGGTCTTGTACATGTTTTTACTTGTGCAGCTTTGCGGTGGACGTCTCATTTTGTCTTGTTCGTAGTGAATTGTTTTTTTCTTTTTAGGGAAATTGATTGTCTGTTTCCAGTTTAAGTTTGCAAAAAAAATATGTTAACATTTGTTTTGTGTTTTTACTACAAACCTTATGGCTCTAGCTTCGTATGGAGGAGGACGCTAAATCAGACGATTTAAACTAATCTCCGGATAGAAGTCAAATGTAGCTACTGTACTGTGTGCAAAGAAAATGTATCAATATTTTAACTCCCGCAGAGATTTACATGTATCAACTTTTTGCAACAGTTTTTGTGAATTATGGAGGAAAAAATATCATGAACTTAAGTTATCAGGTACGTTTTTCTTTCTACTGATAATAATGGAATGAATAACTATTATTTTACTCATAAATATTTATTTTAAACAATGTCTTGTAATTTGCCCAAACATCAATATTTTTCAACAGAACTTTCAGGAAGTATTCTAATGTCTGTTGGGTCATAGAATAACACGTTTTTATCCATTTATCTCTAAGCAGAATACATAATAAAAAAATGCTTTACATAAACAAATCTGAAATATTGTGTTAAAAAAGAGAAAAGTTTGTAGTACTTTATAATGTTCTCCAGTGTTCTGAAAAAAGGACACCATTTCCAAGATGCTACTGTAAATAAAATATTTTTAGTGAATTTTTATAGGAAGAGAGTCACCAAAAATGTTTGGTCCTGAAAGGGTTAAATAAGCATGTGCCACTTCTGCACAGCTGCAAAACACGCATTAGAAAAGTGAACCATGTGCCTCCTTTTCACATTCGAGAAACACCCATCAGATCGCAATTGATTGCACATGTACCAAATTCTGACAAGGTACCACCTTCTGACATGTTATATTTTGGTATGTGTACCACTTTCTGATGATGTACCACTTTCTAACATTACATTGCTCTGTAATGTCTTTCACAGTGGATTGGCAGAAAATTTTAAAAAGTTGGTATTAGATACACTCTGGTTGAAATGTACTGAAGATATGATTAGGCAATGTTATACATGAAAATCATTGGATTTTTTTTAATAACACGTTTCCCTGTATGCAAATGTTCAACAAATGAAAGGTTCTTTTCGGGCATGAGAAGGGTCAAAACATACTTGCGTACAGATACTGGGGATGAGAGATTGAGCGATCCTTTGGTTATTCGAGCTAACCCGACAAGCAAAAACATTAGACTTACACATACAGGCTGGTGTTGATAAATTTGCCAAGATGAAAGGGAGACACTGTTTTATTTGAGTTTATTCGTGATTATCTGTGTAAACATGAAACTTTGCTACTTTTGACAGTCACAGAATTGTGGTGCTTATTTAGCAGTTTGTGTTCATTGGTTTATATTTGATACAAAGTGTCATTCTTTCTTGAAAGCAGGTGAAATGTATCAAACTTAACTCCAGGTTGTAAGCATGTGCCAAATCTGTTGAAATGTATTCGGATGGGTGCTCTGTAATAAAGAGTTAAACTGCGTTCTTACCCCTGGCTCTTTTTGTACAGCACAAGCATGACACATTTTTTTTCAGTGATCTGAGATAGTCTAACGTCCCTAGCTGCTACTGTAAAAAGAAAAAAAAAATGATGATGTACCGCTATGTGTTTAATGTAGCAGTAGTTACAGTATGCAACTGTGAAACATTTACTTAACTGGGATATCAAAAGCTTGCAACAGAGCAATTCAGTGAGTGTTAAAGCCTTCACCCACAAGTTTCAGTGAAATGACGACCCTGACCTTACACACTTTATTACTATAAAATGACGCTTAGTGGAACGACAATTTTGAGTTTGTTATAAGCCAGTGTCGTGCTTTAAAAATACTTGAATTGCACATTTTGTATAATTTATTTTAAGAATAAGAGTGATGTTGACAAAGCGCAGCACGCATTCTCGTTGTAAACTGGCACAATTACTGCCTGTTTTTTTTCTCATTCATGATGCTAGTTGGGACAGAGAATGTTCAATGTTGACAGTACTTTGCTCCCCCATTCTTTCTGAAATGACGCCCCTGCACAGTCATATGTTGAGAGTGACACACTTGTGTTTTTTACATCACCGAAGCGGTGATCTGACACATAAACGTTTTATTTTGCAGGTCTGCAGGTTTTAATATCAGTATGCGCGTCACTTGGGTGGTCTGCTACAGGGAACTAGCGGGTGATCAACCAAGGTATGGGAACACATAGTCAGAAAACAAAACCGTGGATGGTAAACTATCCTTTATAAAAGGCTCCCATGTTAAAAGCACAGCAAAGTTTAATAAAGCACAGTGAATGCATAGCAAAGCATAGGCAAGCATGGTAAAGCACAGAGAGGTCTGGTAAAGCATAGGGAAGCATTGTAAAGCACAGAGCGGTATGGTAAAGCATAGGGAAGCATTGTAAAGCACAGAGAGGTATGGTAAAGCATAGGGAAGCATTGTAAAGCACATAGAGGTGTGGTAAAGCATAGGGAAGCATTGTAAAGCACAGAGAGGTATGGTAAAGCATAGGGAAGCATAGTAAAGCACAGAGAGGTATGGTAAAGCATAGGGAAGCATTGTAAAGCACAGAGAGGTCTGGTAAAGCATAGGGAAGCATGGTAAAGCACAGAGAGGTCTGGTAAAGCATAGGGAAGCATTGTAAAGCAGAGAGGTCTGGTAAAGCATAGGGAAGCATTGTAAAGCACAGAGGGGTCTGGTAAAGCATAGGGAAGCATTGTAAAGCAGAGAGGTCTGGTAAAGCATATTCAATACAAACCGTGGTAAGCTGTGTTAAAGAAATAGTATAAGCATGATGAAAGCTGCAAAGTAACTGTGCAGATTTACTATGGTAAACTTTTCTAAGGGCTGGGCCATACCCAGCAGTGTGATTGAATAGCTGGGTAGTGTAATCTGTTACAGGGCTGTAGGCTGGCGGGGAGTGAAAACAGACCTTGTTCTCGTGGCCGGGGGGTAGAGGGAGTGGTGGCTAATCAATTATAGTCATTCCTTACAGCCCATAATATCTATGAGAAATCTCAGTCAGGCTTTCATCCCGGTCACAGTGCCGAAACAGCTCTCGTCAAAGTAGTAAATGCTGTTCTATATCCTCTGATTCAGGCCTTGCTTCTGCGCTAACCCTTCTACATCTAAATGCAGCTTGTGATACAAATGGCCATCTGTGACAGGGAACCGGGTCGCTGGTTCCTGTGTGCCTGTGGAAAATCAGCTGCGACGCGCAGTTGGAGACGCGTTGCTAAGCAACCAGTTGAGTGGCAGGCTCGTCCTGAGCTAAAGTGATCGGGAGGTCTGGATTGGCTGGGGGGCGTGGCTGGGGATGCTGCGCAGAGCTCAAAAAGTGGCTGCACTACAGCGCGGGGCGGCTGCAAGGCCGTTGCTGTGCAGACGGGCGCTGAGTCAGAGTTCCAGGAGGGAGGGAGGGATCCAGGAGGGAAGCGTCCGCTCTGCGGGAACGACTACTACCGAGCCCTTTAACTGCAAGACGGGGCCTGGGAAGGCGACTGCCCAGCCAGGACCGTCAGAATGGCCTGGAGTCGCTGGGAGGTCAGGACTTCAGAAATAACACAACAGAAGTAGGTCAGCTTAGGGGAGGTGGATCCCAAAACAGAGTGTTACCGTAGAGTAGTAGGTTTCTGGAGCGGGACGTTCCTTTTAGTGGGACTAGCGCTCGTCATTTTGTGTGGCAAACTTTTATTTTTAGTATTTGTTTATATTGCTTTATTAAACGTGACACTAGGTCTACCATCGCTGGTACCCTAGTGTCAGTTCGGTGTTTAAATTAAATCTGCGCGCCTGAGCGGCGTATCGACACCAATGCTCTGTGTCTGTCAGTATTTTCCAGTGACTACCCACACATGTAACACTTCACCCTGTTACACCATCTCATTTGAATTAAAACCTGTCAGGCTCTGTCCTATCCTGCTTTAAATCCTACCTATCAAATAGGCTACAATATGTCCAAATAGAGGAGGAATCCTCCTCCTTATCTGGAGTTACGTGTATCGTTCCGCAGGGCTCTGTCCTTGGTCCTATTCTGTTTTGCTTGTATTTGCTTCCCCTGGGCGATGTTGTGTTCTGTTTTGCTGGTATTTGCTTCCCCTGGGCGATGTTGTATTCTGTTTTGCTGGTATTTGCTTCCCCTGGGCGATGTTGTATTCTTTTTTGCTTGTATTTGCTTCCCCTGGGCGATGTTGTGTTCTGTTTTGCTGGTATTTGCTTCCCCTGGGCGATGTTGTATTCTGTTTTGCTGGTATTTGCTTCCCCTGGGCAATGTTGTATTCTGTTTTGCTGGTATTTGCTTCCCCTGGGCGATGTTGTGTTCAGTTTTGCTGGTATTTGCTTCCCCTGGGCGATGTTGTCCGTAGACACTGTGTACATTCCCATTGCTATGCTGGTGACACACAATTGTATCTATCTGTCAAGCCAGGTGCTTCCACATCTCAAAATACCCTAACTGTCTGTCTCGTAGATATTAAAAACATGGATGTCAACAATTTTTAATGCTAAATTCTGATAAAACAAAGGTCAAAGTTTTGGGTTTTAAAAAGCAGCGTGAGAGCATAAACCCATGTGTCTGTAGAGTGGACAGCAGACCCATTGAGCCAAAGCCAGAGACCAGAAATCTGGGTGTAATCTTTGACTCTGATCGTTCATTTTAAACACATTAAGAACGTAACTTGTGTCTTTTTTTCCATCTACGAAAAATGTGTTAAATTCAGACGCTTTCTCTCAGTACGTGATGCTGAGAGACTGATTCACGCCTTTATAACTTCCAGATTAGACTATTGCAATGCCCTTCTCTCTGCTATTCCAAACTGTGATCTGTCCAGATTGCAGCTTGTGCAGAACACTGCGGCCAGGATCTGAGCTTCAACAAAACAATATGATCATATTACGCCGGTTTTGGCGGCCCTACACTGGCTCCCAATTCGATACAGGACTGATTTTAAAGCTCTACTCCTCACATATAAAGCCTCCCATGCCTGGCTCCATCCTACCTGAGTGACTTACTGCTCCCATATATTCCAGGGCAGCCGCTCTGATCCCAGGATGCTGGGTATCGCACCATTCCAAACATTTTAAAAACAGACACGGGGGTTAGAGCATTCGGCTATGCTGCCCCGAAGCTATGGAAGTTTTATACTTTTTTTTTCACTCTTTTCAGTTTTATAGTTTAGCATATTTATCATAATTTATTGTCTTTTATTGTTTATACTGTTTTTTGTTTTATTGTATTGTATTTTTGTATTTAACTGTACAAAAATTATTTATTTTATTGTATGTACTGCATTTTCCTATCTTGCTTTTTATTGTAATCTTTGATATCCTGCATATGTTAAAGCACTTCAATGTATTGCGAAAGGCGCTATACTAAGTAAAGATGTGATTGATAGATTGAGAAACACCACCTCTCAGTAGAAGCCTGTCATACTGGACTCTAATTAAAACACTGGACTGCATTCAAGGACCATCCACACGCCGGTAAATACATTGCTGTTCATGCATTCAAGGCTTTATGAATACACGGCAGTGTTCTCCAGTCTCTAGGAAGCTGCACAGTACAAGCACAGTCTCTGCACTGCAAGAGCGATCCTGCACTGTACAACAGCCTCACAGCAAGAGCGATCCTGCACGTACTGCACTGTACAACAGCCTCACTGCAAGAGCGATCCTGCACGTACTGCACTGTACAACAGCCTCACAGCAAGAGCGATCCTGCACGTACTGCAATGTACAACAGCCTCACTGCAAGAGCGATCCTGCACGTACTGCACTGTACAACAGCCTCACTGCAAGAGCGATCCTGCACGTACTGCACTGTACAACAGCCTCACTGCAAGAGCGATCCTGCACGCACTGCACTGTACAACAGCCTCACTGCAAGAGCAATCCTGCACGCACTGCACTGTACAACAGCCTCACTGCAAGAGCGATCCTGCACGTACTGCACTGTACAACAGCCTCACTGCAAGAGCGATCCTGCACATACTGCACTGTACAACAGCCTCACTGCAGCCTGGGATTCATTTGGAAAAAATACAATTCAGCGAAGGATAATGACTACAAGTAAAACAAATGTTAAAAATGAAAAAACAAATGTGAAAATCAACAAAACTAACTCGAGACATTATTGAAAAAATGGCAAACCTACTGAAGTATTTACCTGTATGTATAAAATACAGAAAGTCTAACCGATGTAATGAGCAGTCCAATAGTGCCTGTATTTTAGCCGCTATCATTTTTCTTTAGGAGATTTGCAATCCATACCACTAGAGCCTCAAGACCGTATTAATACGACACTTCTCAAAGAAAAGGATGCAAAAAATAGTACACACTTTTCTATTTGTATGTATTTGTTTTTCAAGCTGAAACTAACAGCTAATAGCATAAACTAATAGCTATCTGTTGGGTATAGTTTTATACACTTTCTGCTTTTGGGGTTTTAACACGTCTTGCGATTTCCACCATCCAAATAGTTCTTTTCTGTTCAATTAAATACTGCAAAATATTATACAACTCCCACAGATGACCAAATCTAAAAGCCACACCATTCTGCATGGTTCAAGATTCAATGGTACGTTTATGTTCCCCCTGTATTTACAAATCTTACAGCAATGCCAAGCACTTGAAATGCAGGCTAAAGAATGTACTTCCCACCTAAGAACATTATAAACACAACAGCATGTACTGTAGTACTAAGTGCTGTGGACAAACTCCACGAGAGATCAGACCCTGCCCTGTATCTTTACTGAGTGTTTGTGCAGGGAGCTAGCACAGCAAGGTGAAGCACTGCCCTGTATCTTTACTGAGTGTTAGTGCAGGGAGCTAGCACAGCAAGGTGAAGCACTGCCCTGTATCTTTACTGAGTGTTAGTGCAGGGAGCTAGCTCAGCAAGGTGAAGCACTGCCCTGTATCTTTACTGAGTGTTAGTGCAGGGAGCTAGCTCAGAAAGGTGAAGCACTGCCCTGTATCTTTACTGAGTGTTAGTGCAGGGAGCTAGCTCAGCAAGGTGAAGCACTGCCCTGTATCTTTACTGAGTGTTAGTGCAGGGAGCTAGCTCAGCAAGGTGAAGCACTGCCCTGTATCTTTACTGAGTGTTAGTGCAGGGAGCTAGCTCAGCAAGGTGAAGCACTGCCCTGTATCTTTACTGAGTGTTAGTGCAGGGAGCTAGCTCAGCAAGGTGAAGCACTGCCCTGTATCTTTACTGAGTGTTAGTGCAGGGAGCTAGCACAGCAAGGTGAAGCACTGCTCTGTATCTTTACTGAGTATTAGTGCAGGGAGCACTAATACTCAGTGTTTTATCAGAAAGCAAATCTTGTGGACATATCGCTTTGTTCCTGAGTTCTAGTTTTAGCAGGAGGGACTTAAGATTCCTCGTCCTCTTGCTGTCCACTGTATCCACCATATGGGCAGAGCTGCTTGCAGCAATGGGAGGTTATGCATTATACAAGCTATGCTTATATTCAGTGTTAGATACCAGCAAGAAACAGTAAGTAGCTAACAAACCTGCCCTGGCTAGGATCCCAACACCAACAATATGTAACATCTATATTGTGTATGGGGTGTATTATAGTTTGTAAATAAATACAAAAAATGTACAGTAAATGTAGTAAAAAAATTAAATCTTTGTCAATGTTACACAATATAGTACAAAATATTGACATTAACTATATGATCCCATAGATGAAAAGCAGCAGTTATGTGTTTTTCATTATACACTTCACTATATGTTTTACATTACTGACCAATAAAAAGATAAACGCATAACAATCCCATTAGAATCACTGGGAAACAACAACAGAGTTAAAGGGAAGTGATTACAGCCACAATATTCAGCACATTGCTCATCTATATCCATACCCTTAGAAACGTTTCCCACAGGAATTGCAATACAAAGTGTAAACAGCACAGTGCAAGCACGGTAGAGCATAGATTAGCATTGTAAAGCACAGAGAGGTATGGTAAACTATGGTAAATACACAGGATAACCAAAGGGAAAGCACTAGAAAAAAAACTTTTATTATATTATAAACTTTTATAATAGTACCTAGTAAAAGATAGTATATGCAATGTCCAAAAACACCTTCAAAGTGGAAGCAATTTTTTTTAGCCACAATATTCTACATTTTCTCCACTTAGTATATACAGCACCTTGTCATCAAAGTCAAACAACGATACTTAAATGAGAATCGATTTAGCCAGGCTAGGTGTTTCAATTTAGTCAGGCTAGCTGTTTCGATTTAGCCAGGCTAGGTGTTTCAATTTAGCCAGGCTAGCTGTTTTGATTTAGCCAGGCTAGCTGATTCGATTTAGCCAGGCTAGCTGTTTCGATTTAGCCAGGCTAGCTGTTTCGATTTAGCCAGGCTAGCTGTTTCGATTTAGCCAGGCTAGCTGTTTCGATTTAGCCAGGCTAGCTGTTTCGATTTAGCCAGGTTAGCTGTTTTGATTAGCCAGGCTAGCTGTTTCTCACCTTTCCAGCATAGTGAGAAAGTGTATTTGACACAATAGAAGGTTTCTGTCACTCGTACTTGAATAAAGCTGGAGCTCCATGCTGCAGGAATAATTAAATAAACAGATTCCCAAAAGAAAAAGCTGGGATCCTGCTCCTTCGACCCCTCCTCAGGGCTCTCTTACCTGATATGGCAGCGGCGTGTCGGAGAGTCTCTGTCCCCAGGGCTCCATACTCCTGACTCAGGAATAGCAGACTGAAGAGCAGCAGCGCTGACGATACACTCTGCATGGCTGGTGTTGGAGAGTCGAGGGCAGGCTAAAGAGTGACTGTCTGGGGGCCTGGCACGGAGGTATTAGCACACCTCTCCTTTCAAGAGGCAGAGCCGGACATGTGGGAAAGAACCGACAATGCCAACTTTCATTTGAGGGGAGGGGAAAAAAAAACTTGGGTGTGTGTCCGTGGGTGCGTGCCAGAGAGATTTCTTTAGCCTGCTAATCAATTGACTGAAAAAGGGAAGTGGAGAATTAGACAAGGTTAGGAATGAAGGAAGTGGGGAATGTAAACAGAGGAGAAATATTATTTTTATTTAGTTTTTTTCATGTTATTTTTATTTTGAAAACTTTTTCCAGCATACAGTAGCTGGCATTGTACTGGAGATCAATGAGGTGTTGTTTTAAGAAGGGAGTCAGAAGCAGGTTAAGAGGGCTATGGGCCACCCTTCACTGCACCCAGCACTTACCACAGCAAGGACTGAGGGTGTTAGCAGCTTCAGTGTTTAAACGTTTAGAACGTTGCCTAGTCGTTTAGCCATCGTCAAAAAATATGTCAAATATAAGAACCCTGAAATCAACGTCATCCTTGAATAAACGCCACAGGAAACAGATTTATGAAGGTCGCTGGCCTTGAAAACCGTGCTACTGCCAATAAACACCACCCTTGAAAATGCAATTTTTATGCAATTTAAAATAAATGCATCAGTACGGTACGCATCACGATATGCAGGTCACTCTATGATATGTACCACAAGTGATGGTCCTGATAGCCTACTTCTATGATTCATAATAAAGCTCAATGATGGAGAGGGGAGGGGAGGGGAGAGGGGCTTTATACTCCGAAGGTGACACTGGTTTTGGGGGAATGGAACCTGTCAAGCCGGGCAGAAACGCCTGCTTTCTGAAATGTCAGCCCTGCTTTCTGATAGCATGGAAGAATGCTGTAAAAAGGGTTAGGGTTAGGGTTAGCGCCTGCTTTCTGATAGCATGATGGAAGAATGCTGTAAAAAAGGCACTTTTGGAGTTTGGTTTTAGTGTCGGTGGAACATGAACATGAGTGTGGGGAGGTTGTTTATTTCAGTAGGTACAGTGGCCTGCAGGCTTGCTAGCAGCCGGAGAGACTCCTACACTGGGGGCTCACAGTCCCGCTCTCTAAGCCTTCTGAGGGACAGATGAACAGTAAAGGAGTTGGAATGAAATGCCTCCCTTGTGCTGCTTTAGGAAGGGGAGCCTGAACAAACAAGTACTTTGAATTCCAATGAAAGCCTGTCTTGCTTTTTTTTCTTAATGAAATGAAATAACTTGGAGCTGAAGGAGCAAACAGGAAGTGAGCGTGGCTGGTGAAGCGGTGCACAGTTTTCAGTGTGGCTCGTCTCGGTGCTGATTCAGAGCTTCTTTATATCTCTGAGAAGGAGGCGCTACAGTCCTGAGCTCGGGGGAAACTCGCTGCTTGAGAAACTACAAACGTGTCGGCTAATGCTTCATCGGTGTGTCTGCTTGCCATTGTCAAAATGGAAGTATATGCGACAGTTGTAAGTGTTCCCTCACCAGTATAAAGTATAATACCATTTTTGAGAAACCTTGCCAACACACTAAAAATATCCAAGTGGGAACACTAACAGAACATAAATTTTAAAACGACATTCCCATTTTTGGCAAAGAGGAAACCTTGAGAACTTATAATGAGCTGCTAAGGTGGCAGCCTCCTCACACCCTTCAATGCAGCTTTTTAAAAACCGCACAGAGCACACCTGTACCTGGAGTGAACGTGTTTCATATTCACTCTAACTGACTCAAACTGCCCTGCGGTGTGTGTGTGTGTGTATCCGATGCTGAAGTGTGTCGTTGCTTCCCCTACAGAAAGGACAATATTTCACATATATTAAAAGCAATATATGTTACACTTATATGCTGTTATTTCTCTTCATTTGGTTTTTATGTGTACACATGTATGTTCATAAATTATATATGGATTGGTTATGAAATTTACCTGATTTTATGGTATTTTCAATATAAGGATTTTATGTGTTAGTATATGTAACATATATTGCTCTCATATATGTTTTATATACTCCCAATGTGTATCTTTATACTTTAAATATATGGTTTTTAATTTTTTTTTTATCATCTAAATATATATATATATATATATCTATATATATATATATATATATATATATATATATATATATATATATATATATATATATATATATATCTATATCTATATCCCTTCATTTGGTGAATGTTTCATACAAATGACTACATATGTTCATATATTATCCATTGTCCAATTAAGAAAAATGTGAACATGAATATTAGAATATACACACAATTTATATAAGACATGTATATACTTACACACTGTAACCAGAATAGAAAATGTGACACTATAACACTTTCATATAAATATAATTCATAGGATTTGTCCTTTACAGCAAAGACAACCCTGGAAGAACCATATATTTCTAATATAGGGAAATATATGTTGAAAGTCCTGTTCATATGTGTTTAATATATTAGATTAATGGCCATACACGTGGCACATAAAGTCACCATATATGGGAAATATATTTATAAATGTACAATGTAATTTTAAATATACTCAATTTACATGTAATATATGACTGATATGTATGGGCCATATATATAAAATGTATGTTTTCCTATATATGTTCAATATATGTTTCTTCTGTATGGAAACACAAGATATATAGATAGGAGTTAATAAAGACTGGAGTAAGCACTTTGAAAATATGTCCCTGTGTATTGTAGTAACTGATAGACAATCTAATATTTATTCAAGGGTTGTTCCTTGGTAAAATGTTACAATGGTGTATGATAAAAATATAAATTGATAATTTTAATTTTTTTAATTGTTTTCTTTATTAAAAAACAATCTTGTAATTCTTATTGTCGTTATTTTCATATTTGGAATCAGTGCATTAACTCACATGTTTGTACATAAACGTGTACAGCATTTTTGTGAACATTTTTAAAGTATTCCTTATTTGCTCTATCTGTCTGTATACACACACACATTCATTTATCTTTTTATGGCATACAAGTTGCATGATATCATTAATTTTGATCATGCATGCTCCTGTTTTGCTTATATTTAAAGCACATTAAGAACATATGTACATCAATATATGGATATCTGATGCATATATGTAACATATAAAAACGGTATACATTGCATATATTTATAATATATTGAAAATATGTGTTCTTTCCATATGTGTTTAACAGGCCTTGGCTGCTCAGCAGTGCATGTCTGAGTGCCCTGCGAGCCTGTGTCAGGGTGATAACTGTATCTGCACTGCACTGCATGTCTGACTGCCCTGCGAGCCTGTGTCAGGGTGATAACTGTATCTGCACTGCACTGCATGTCTGACTGCCCTGCGAGCCTGTGTCAGGGTGATAACTGTATCTGTAACTGTGGGGAGGAGTGTTGCATCCCCGGTGTGTTTCAAAGCCGCAGTTTCCCCACAGTGTCGGGCTGGCTGTGCAGAGAGAGAGAGAGAGAGAGCGCCGGCTCCATGAATGGGGGCCTTTCAGCCCGGTCACATAAACAGGCTCTGTGCAGGATGCTGCTTCAACAGCACAGTCTGAGGTTACTCTGTAATTTCTCTGTTAATTAGTGGAGCAAGGTAAATAGAGGCTGGCTCAGGTTTCACAGGCAGGCACATCAGCGGCTCACAACACCAGACAAGCAAGCAGCCGCAGAAATGATTCCCAGAAATGAATGGGGAAGGCCATACTTGTAATTCAGAATGACACAGTTGTAATTTTTTATTTTTTAACACTAAAGGAGTGCTAAATACTTTTTGTTTTTAATTCATTGAACACTCCTTGTATAATGTGCACCCCTTGTATAACACACACTCCTTGTATAACACACACTCCTTGTATAACACACACTCCTTGTATAACGCACACTCCTTGTATAACGCACACTCCTTGTATAATGCGCACTCCTTGTATAATGCGCACTCCTTGTATAGCACACTCCTTGTATAGCACACTCCTTGTATAATGCGCACTCCTTGTATAGCACACTCCTTGTATAGCACACTCCTTGTATAGCAGACTCCTTGTATAGCACACTCCTTGTATAACGCACACTCCTTGTATAATGCGCACTCCTTGTATAATGCGCACTCCTTGTATAACACACACTCCTTGTATAGCACACTCCTTGTATAACGCACACTCCTTGTATAACGCACACTCCTTGTATAATGCGCACTCCTTGTATAACACGCACTCCTTGTATAACGCACACTCCTTGTATAACACACACTCCTTGTATAACGCACACTCCTTGTATAACGCACACTCCTTGTATAGCACACTCCTTGTATAGCACACTCCTTGTATAATGCGCACTCCTTGTATAACGCACACTCCTTGTATAACGCACACTCCTTGTATAACACGCACTCCTTGTATAACGCGCACTCCTTGTATAACACACACTCCTTGTATAACGCACACTCCTTGTATAACACGCACTCCTTGTATAACGCACACTCCTTGTATAACACACACTCCTTGTATAACGCACACTCCTTGTATAACGCACACTCCTTGTATAACGCACACTCCTTGTATAACGCACACTCCTTGTGTAATGTGCACTCCTTGTTAAAGCAGAGGACTAAAGCATAGAATATTTCTAACAGAAAACCATGTGGGGCAGAAATCTTCCCTCACAGTCATAGCAGAATACTGGTGTATGTGGAGTTGTTCTGTCTTTATCACACTTAAATTTTTACATTTATCTAGAAAACCACTTTTCCAATTGTGATGAAATTTGCTTAAGATATCCTTAAGTCAAAGTAAATACATATTATCAGAATGTGGGGGTATATGAAGTCTGTCTGTCCATCTGTCTGTATGTCACTGACAACCTCGTGTACCTCTGTGCTGCTGGGGGTTCTGGAGTATCGGTATATATTTTAGTACAGTATAGTATAGCTGCATTATATTTATTATGTATAAGATAAATGAATACATTTTAAATACAACTGGCAGGGTGAAAACACTAAATATAAAGAGTGTGTGTGTGTGTTGTGAATATAGGGTTGGCAGAGAGGGGGTTAAAATCCTCCCTGCCATAAAACATGTGAGAGTGTGGCTGGAGCCTTAATTAAATGATTAATGGTTAAGTAGGCTCCAGCCACGTGGGATTGAGGTGAGTGTTGGAGTAGGTAACTGTGTGTAACTGTGCTGTGTAAGTAGTGAAGGTGAATGGAGGTTGGTGTTGAGGTGAGTGTTGGAGTAGGTAGCTGTGTGTAACTGTGCTGTGTAAGTAGTGAAGGTGAATAGAGGTTGGTGTTGAGGTGAGTTGGAGTAGGTAACTGTGTAACTGTGCTGTGTAAGTAGTGAAGGTGAATGGAGGTTGGTGTTGAGGTGAGTGTTGGAATAGGTAACTGTGTGTAACTGTGCTGTGTAAGTAGTGAAGGTGAATGGAGGTTGGTGTTCAGGTGAGTGTTGGAGTAGGTAACTGTGTGTAACTGTGCTGTGTAAGTAGTGAAGGTGAATGGAGGTTGGTGTTGAGGTGAGTGTTGGAGTAGGTAACTGTGTGTAACTGTGCTGTGTAAGTAGTGAAGGTGAATGGAGGTTGGTGTTGAGGTGAGTGTTGGAGTAGGTAACTGTGTGTAACTGTGCTGTGTAAGTAGTGAAGGTGAATGGAGGTTGGTGTTGAGGTGAGTGTTGGAGTAGGTAACTGTGTGTAACTGTGCTGTGTAAGTAGTGAAGGTGAATGGAGGTTGGTGTTGAGGTGAGTGTTGGAGTAGGTAACTGTGTGTAACTGTGCTGTGTAAGTAGTGAAGGTGAATGGAGGTTGGTGTTGAGGTGAGTGTTGGAGTAGGTAACTGTGTGTAACTGTGCTGTGTAAGTAGTGAAGGTGAATGGAGGTTGGTGTTGAGGTGAGTGTTGGAGTAGGTAACTGTGTGTAACTGTGCTGTGTAAGTAGTGAAGGTGAATGGAGGTTGGTGTTGAGGTGAGTGTTGGAGTAGGTAACTGTGTGTAACTGTGCTGTGTAAGTAGTGAAGGTGAATGCCCAGCCTACGCCTTATTGTTTTGTGTAAACCTTTTATTTTGGCCCTTGTGCCTGTTTATTTGTGTCTGTTTTGTCTATTAAAAGAGCACAACAGTGTTTAATCTGCAGCTATTCCTGACTCTGAGTCTCCAGGGGCACTATCCCACCTGAAACCAAATGTAACAGGATAGCCAGGAACGAGACTCAGAGTCAGGAATAGCTTTGGTAAATATGAACATTTTAAATATATTCCATATAAAAATCACCTGTGAAATATATACATTATGATTATGGCTTCTGATTTTCGGTTTTAACCAATAAAAACGATAAAACACACTGATACAAAAATAATGAAATCGGTGGGTAGCCAATAAACACCAGAAAAACACTGAAAATGGAGACTCAATTCACGCCGACTTCACCCCTTTCCTTTAAAAAATAAAAACAAGCTATCTCTCCATGCAGCTGGGCAATGTCTCACAAGCCAGACACAAACAGGCATCCTAACAACTCAGCACTTAAAACCCTGCGCTGCGTCTCATCCACACTGCGTACATATACAGGTGTGTTTTATATATATATATATATATCATTGCATCCCTGAATAAATAATCGCCTCCTAAAACACAGGAGACTTTAGCAAGCAATCTGCCCCACAAGTGCAGGGGTACCCCAAATATTACACATTTACTGCCAATGGTGACCGCTGGCAAACAGCTCTACAGTTCTCAGCCATTCATATACATAAATATTCATATCCAATCACTCATGTATTGAAGTCAACCCTTATACAAGTTTACCATATTAAAAGCACAGCAAAGCGTAGTAAAGCACAGTGAAAAGCAGGGTAAAGCATGCAGTAGGAAAGCATTGTAAAGTCCAGTGAGATGTGGTAAATCAGGGTAAACTATGGTAAATGCATAGTATAACCATGCGAAAACTGAAAAAAACGGTGTAAAAACATCATGGTAAACTTTTATAAGGAATTAAGTCAATAGATATGCAGTTGGAGTGATGGGATGTTTCCATGGTTACACGTATTAAATATTTATTCATGCAAAACCAAAGACAGATTCCAAAGGTAAGAAGCTTGTAGTGCTGTTAGCTCTGTCTGTCCAGGACAAGAGCTCTGCTCCACACGGTCGAGCCGCTCAGCCTGGCCCCCATGGCAATAGTTTTCAGCCCACCTGCCCTGCTTAGATTGGTGTTGAGATTGGGCTCTCCCTGGCTGGAGTCTGCACCCAGGCCCCTGCCCTGCTCCAGGTCCCCTGTCACGAGGACTGAGATCTGGGCAGTAATTCAGGTACTCGGGCTGTCAGGATCACAGACCTATCTGTGTCAGATGGTGTTGTGGCTTTCAAGCAAACCACTAAGCTTAAAGATAAACATTTCTCACAGTCATTAATTCATGCTTTTAAAAGAGCTGGATTTTCGTTTCTGCAACCGCATTGTTTATTTGTTTCTCTGTGAATGTCTAAGATTTCTCGCCTCAAAAAGGTTGCGTCTGTGGGAGTTTAGACTCTGGTTAGTAACAAGTGTTGAGGCTGATTAATGCTGCAGAACCACTGGGGTGGGGTAGAAGGTGTGCTGGGTGAGCCATACAGTGCAGTTCCACGTCCAAAACCGAACCAGGTAACTACAGACCAACAAGCCTGACTTCTATTATATGTAAACTTATGGAAACTATAATACGATCCAAAATGGAAAATTACCTATATGGTAACAGTATCCTGGGAGACAGTCAGCATGGTTTTAGGAAAGGAGATCGTGTCTAACTAACCTGCTTGATTTTTTGAGGATGCAACATTGACAATGGATAATTGCAAAGCATACGACATGGTTTATTTAGATTTCCAGAAAGCTTTTGACAAAGTCCCGCATAAAAGATTAATTCTCAAACTAAACGCAGTAGGGATTCAAGGAAATGCATGCACATGGATTAGGGAGTGGTTAACATGTAGAAAACAGAAAGTACTGATTAGAGGAGAAACCTCAAAATGGAGCGAGGTAACCAGTGGTGTACCACAGGGATCAGTATTAGGTCCTCTGCTATTCCTAATCTACATTAATGATTTAGACTCTGGTATAGTAAGCAAACTTGTTAAATTTGCAGACAACACAAAAATAGGAGGAGTGGCAAACACTGGTGCAGCAGCAAAGGTCATTCAAAATGATCTAGACAGCATTCAGAACTGGGCAGACACATGGCAAATTAATAGAGAAAAATGTAAAGTATTGCATGCAGGCAATAAAAATGTGCATTATAAATATCATATGGGAGATAGTGAAATTGAAGAAGGAATCTATGAAAAAGACCTAGGAGTTTATTAAAATGGAGTCCTGAATCACTCAAGACACAGCAGCGTGCAGGTGGACCAGCTGCTCTCTGGTCTGAGCCAGGTTTAGCAAGGGGTTTAAAATGAAGTCATTAAGAGCAGGTCATGCTGATAACAGGTTGGAGTCTGTCGAGGAAGGAGTAACATCTGGATAAACAAGATAGGAGTGCCACATAGATTTGCTGCAAACTGTTCAAAAGGCTCCCAGATGTTTAAAAAGCAGAGGTGCCATTCAGAACTAGTTAGGAAGCCCTTTTTATTGGCCGTCTGCTCATGGGCGGTATCGGAGCCTCCCACAGGGACGGTCCTGTGCCTCTCAATCCTGCTCCTTGTAAGCAGAGGCGAGCATGGCTTGGACCACGTTTACCTTGGCGTGGCTGCAGCATTTTTGTAAAACCCCAACCCTCCCCCAATCCGAGCCCTACAGATCCCCGATCGCTGTCTAGACAACCGAGAGAGAAGAGGACCAAACACAGTGGGTTCATGCATGAACCTTCTCTTGAAAGTGCTCCAATGAGGGGTGAGGGGGCACAGTGCTACCTGAACATGACACGCATCACGACCCAGTTTGTGACAATACAAAGAACCCTTTTCTGAGAGGAATAAAACGACTGTAACTTTATAAATCTAGCAGAATCGACTTGAAAGAGCGATGCAGTATTGTTCTGGCTAGTTTTCTATTGTTCCTCATTATGGATCGCTACAGCTAGAGATAGCAAACATGCTCACACTCTTTCACTTGTTAAATCACTACTGTAGCGTGTTGCAAAAGAGTCGTGCTCTGTAGGGTGAGATTCTTTGTAAAACACGTTGGGATGGCGTGGCAGGAGAGACGCTATATGTTAAACCTCACTCTCTCATGCATCACTCAGATGTAGAGTTCCATGTGACAGGATTCTTGTAAAGAACCCTCCACATAATCAAGTTTGACTGGCTAAGCATCACAGCACTTACTGTAGCAAACACAGTACAATCACGCAATTGGAAAATAAATGCCAACAAATTGGCATCTGATCAGATTGACGTCCATATGAAAAAATGCAAACGTTCGAACCTGTTTTTATTGGCTTAATTGTACTTCTACCTGTATAGAACATTGAATTCATGAATTGAAACTCACCAAAAGTTTTCTAACTGTGAACATTTTTATTGGGGGATGCAGGTAATGGGGGATCGAACACACTGTAGCGCTGTGGCAGGATGGGTGAGCTACCCCTTTCAGGATCCCTTGTCCACATCCCTGTGTAGTTTGTGCACAGAGCCCCGAAGCAGTCACACAGCACCTCACCTGAACCGACCCCAGATCTACACACAGGAGCCAAGAAGCAGTATTTGAAAGAGGAGGCAGATTTTATTGCATCGATACAGAAAAGGGCTTTACTACAACAAAGAATTACAGACACAACACTGGTTACAACCATTGGACTGCGGAGGGCTCTTTACAGTGAGGCCCTCAGCTCTCAGGTCACTGTATACACAGGGTGACCAGATTTTCAAAGCTCAAAACCAGGACACATCCTTAAATAATTGATAAGACTAATTAAACCATTTAAATCTGGGCTATTTTAATGGTTATTTTAATGGCCATCCTCTCACTCTTAGTATTTTTTTTTAAAGCAGCCTGTTAATTTCAGTCACTCGGGTATATAATTTGTGGCTAATTAGTTTAAGTAACCATATTGTGTTATATATGTTTTGCTACATTTATACTGAGTTAATTATCATTAGTATTATTAATACTGCTACTACTAATAATAATGCATTCAATCATTAAAAATACACTTTGGCATTTTACTGTCTTTTGTTTCTATTTGTACTCACTGCGTCAGGCTCTGTCTATTGTCGTTGTTGATGTGGTTTAACCTGGTGGGTTCGGATGCTTGCATCCTCTGTCTGGTGTCTGAACAGCTACGAAATGACTGTATTGCACATCATTGTCGATTCAGTATTGCACTAAATGTTCACAAGGTATTTAGAGTGGTCACCATAGTGTAAACCGGCACGCCTGGTCACCCTGTGTATCCAGTTCTCACACACAAGCTGTAATATAGAGCTAACACATACAAAACAATACCATACTACTACAGTAAACCATGGTGCTGGCTGGCTGGCAGAGAAGCAGATGCAGGGAGCCCCATCGCTCTCAGCTGCTTAGGGTCCCTTGTAGGCTGGGGGTCCCCTTTGGAGGGCAACATCAAGGCCTCATGGTAGGAGGGAAGCACAGCCTGGGGAGGGCAATGCAAGCGTTATCATTAGGGCTGTATTTTATTTCATGGTCAAAACAGGTGTTTCACGATTAAACATGTCATGTATTAAACAGAAAACAATGGTGTTCTCACATTCAAAATGGATCACTTTCGCTAGAGATATTATACAACTAATGTTCCTACATATTGAATGGCTGAAAAACAGTCAATGCTAAATTGTAGAATATTTTTTATATCCACCTTTTAAAGACATTCTATTTTCACCATCAGTGAATTATCAAACAAAATAAAAACATAAATGCATGTAAAAATAACAACAGACACATGCAAAGTCCCCTTCATGTACTGGACAGAGCGATCTTCAGCAGAAATATTTCCGATCTTTGATGCAGCTGGTGTCTGTTTCGTTGAAGACATTTTAAAGAAATCATGCAGCTCTATGCAGTGTGTGCTCAATCCTGATGTAACTACTGTTATCTGCTCTTGAACTGCCCCATATCAAATCGTACTGTGTTTTGTATTTGCTCTTATTAGGACTGAAGTCATTGTATTTTGTGTATTGCTCTTAATTGTACTGTAATTCTTGATATGTATTTTATTTCATAAATAATAATAATAATAATAATAATAATAATAATAATAATCATTTTAATATAGCGCCTTTCACAATAACAATTGCAGCAAAGCTTCACATGAATAAAACATTGACAAATATTAATAAAAGAATGCAAGAAAAGCAATAAAAACAAAAGAAACACATAGAACAGTAAAACGAGGCAGAGAATAAAAGGAACATCATTTTAGCATAAAAACACTACATTATAAAAGTGTGTTTTTCATCTTGTTGTAAAAGCAGTGACACTTGGTGCTTCCCTTACAGAGCTAGGCAGATCATTCCAGAGTTTAGGGGCCCTATAACTGAATGCTCTACCACCTGTGGTTTTTTTTTGTAATTTGTGGGACAGTAAGCAACCTGGCATTCTGTGATCTGAGTGGTGTCTAGGAATATATGGTATTAAAAGATCATTTAAATACGATGGGGCAAGGCCATTTAATGCCTTACAAGTTAAAAGCAACACCTTAAAATCTATCCTGAATGGGACTGGAAGCCAGTGCAGAGATGCCAGCACAGCAGTAATGTGATCTCGTCTCTTAGTCCCAGTTCAAATTCTAGCTGCAGCATTTTGTATAAGTTGCAGTTGAGATATAACATGGCTATGAGTACCAGAGAACAGAGCATAACCAATTCTAGAAGATACAAAAGCATGCATCAGTCTCTCAGTATCTGAGTGGGCAAGCATACTTCTCAATTTGGTGATATTTCTTAGATGATAAAAATACATTTTAGTAATATTCCTGATGTGTGTCTCAAAAGAAAGATTTGGGATGAAGATCACACCCAGATTTCTCATTTCATCTGCAAGTTCATAAGAGAAGCCACAAGGAGTAAATCAGACATGTTACTTTGTTTATTCTGAGACCCCAGAATCATCACTTCTGTATTATCTGAGTTTAGCATTAAAAAGTTTTCAAGCATCCATTTTTATGTCAGCAAGACAGGTGCTCAAAATATTTAGAGCCGAGGTGTCTCCCTGTTTCAGGGATAGATATAGCTGTGTATCATCAGTGTAATAATGAGAATGAGCCCCATAGCCCAGAGGCAGCATGAAAACAGCGTTGGGCCAAGAATTGAGCCCTGTGGGACCCCACATGTAACCTTTGACAACACCCCTAGCCCAGTAAAGCCCTTATTTCTATAATCAGATAACTAGGGCTATTTTTTCAATGTTAAAATTGCTTATTTCATGACATTTCACAGTCTAAAAATAGGTACTGTAAAGCCATAAATATTTGTGAGCCTTTTATTAGTTTTTCGTGATGAAAAAACGCAAACAATTTTGGGATGAAATCTAATTCCACATCAGATATTGCAACCGTCGCCAACGCTTCTGGAGCAAAATAGGTTTTATGGTGTGATTCGCCAAATATTTTGGTTCAAATATTTATGGCTTTACAGTACTTTTACGATTAAACATAAGAACATAAGAAGATAAGAAAGTTTACAAAGGAGAGGTTGTTAGTAGCTTATTGATCCCAGAATCTCATCAAGCAGCTTCTTGAAGGATCCCAGGGTGTCAGCTTCAACAACATTACTGGGGAGTTGGTTCCAGACCCTCACAATTCTCTGTGTAAAAAGTGCTTCATATTTTCTGTTCTGAATGCCCCTTTATCTAATCTCCATTTGTGACCCCTGGTCCTTGTTTCTTTTTCAGGTCGAAAAAGTCCCCTGGGTCGACATTGTCTATACCTTTTAGGATTTTGAATGTTTGAATCAGATCACAGCGTAGTCTTCTTTGTTCAAGACTGAATAGATTCAATTATTTTAGCCTGTCTGCATAAACATAATATTTATTAAAGCAGAAAAAACAGCGCCACATTGAAGATGTATCATTTTCTGTAGAGTTATTATACAACAAATCTTCCTAAATATTTAAATACTTCCCTGAAAAACAGTAAATGCTAAATTGTAGAATATTTCGTTATACGTCCACCTTTTAAACACATTCTATTTTAAGCATCAATGAATTATCAAACAAAATAAAAACATAAATACATGTAAAATGTTAACAGATACATGCAACAGTCCCCTTCATGTACTGGACTGAACGATCTTCAGCAGAAATATTTCCGATCTTTGATGCAGCTGGTGTCTGTTTCGTTGAAGACATTTTAAAGAAATCATGCAGCTCTGTGCAGTGTGTGTTCAATCATTTACCGAAGCAAACTAAACCGGCTGCTAGGTTCCTAATGAAGTGTAACAGGCAGTGCATCAATAAGGCAAACGATTGCTGTATTTATTTATAAGTAATTAAAAATCTGTGTATGTATGCACTATTCTTTCAAAAATGGGAAATACATATTACACAGCATTGAGTACATTTCACGGAAATGGTGAAATCCGTGATGACAGTGAAAAACTGCACCCTCTGCTTATCATTGTGGTTTATCAGCCTTCTCGTTCCCCTTCTCCATCTGCTGTCTCAAGCCTTCCTGTCACATGATAAGAGCTTCTGAACGAGGCGATGATTGAAATGCCCTTCTCCATGTTTCTCAGTGCTCTGCTTCACTCAGGGTGCCAGTAAACAAAACAAAGCCATTCTCTATACTCCACAAACAGAGCCACAGCGAACCTGACAGACAGACAGACAGACAGACGTGTGTAGATAGACAGCCAGCTTGCTCTTACCATGGCCTTGCATTCGTTGTCGCTGGGAGGCTGGTTGCGATTCTTGATGAACCTGTAGCACTTCCCCACACAGCTCACGGTGTAGATCTGAAACAGAAGCAGACCACACCAGTGAGCGGACGCTTCACAATCGCTGGGTCTCAATATAGAGCTAACCTAACAGACACATTCTCAGTGTAGTTTTCTTAAACATATTGTTAAGCCTGTACATAAATAACTGTTTTTGGGAGGCAGGACTGGGTGTGGGTTGGCAGTAAACTACTTGCTCCATCTCTGATGTTCTCACTAAGAGGTAAGAGTTTGTAACAGCAGTGTTTAGACTTGCTTAGCACCCCTTTAAAAGGGCAGGCTGGGTTATTAATAGTGCTACTATTACATGCTTTTTACAGGCTTGCCTAGCACTCCTTTTCAGTGTGGGAACCAAATCGACTGGAAAATGTCCTTCGTTTTACTCTGTACACAGAGCTCAGTCAATACTGTCGGGAACGGAATACACTGCATGAGGTTTTTGCTGCGGTGCTCTCTTAATGATCGTATCAAGCAGACAGACTGTACAGCCAAGGAATGTACTACCTTTCCAGGTCAATACAAGAGGAGTGCTGCCCTGGCTCACAGAGCTAAAACCAGAGTGCAGGGCAGCCAACATTGCATTAGGAGCAAGTGTGCCTGCCTGCCTGTCTGCCTGCCTGCCTGCCTGCCTGCCTCTGCCTGCCTGCCTGCTTGCCTCCCTGCCTCCCTGCATCCCTGCCTGACTGCTTCCCTGCCTGCCTGCCTGCCTGCCTACCTGTTGGCCTGCATACCTGTCTGCCTGCCTGCCTGCCTGCCTACCTGTCTGCCTGCCTGCCTGCTTGCCTGCCTGCCTGCCTGCCTACCTGCCTGCCTGTCTGCCTGCCTACCTCTCTGCCTGCCTGCCTGCCTGCCTCCCTGCCTGCCTGCATCCCTGCCTGACTGCTTCCCTGCCTGCCTGCCTGCCTACCTGTTTGCCTGCCTACCTGTCTGCCTACCTGTCTGCCTGCCTGCCTGCCTGCCTGCCTGCCTACCTGTCTGCCTGCCTGCCTGCCTGCCTGCCTGCCTGCCTGCCTACCTGTCTGCCTGCCTGCCTGCCTGCCTGGCAGCCTGCCTCCTGCCTGCCTGTCTGCCTGCCTGCCTCCCTGCATGCCTACCTCCTTCCTGCCTGCCTGCCTCCCTCCTTCCCTCCCTGTCTGCTTTCCTCCCTGCCTCTCTGCCTCCTTCCCATCTGCTTGCCACCTTGCCTGCCCAGGAGCCCCACATGGTGTCCGAGTCGATTTGGATGTGGAACAAAATCTGCCAAGCAGCTGAACGGAACAGCACTAAGAGCAGGATGGAATGTGCAGTACTTTTACCAGGATGGCATGGGCCCTTAGAGGCTCATAAATAACTTTAGTAAATGCTCTCCTACCAGTATAAGTATGGTTAGCAGGTGACAGATATTACGTTCTGTTGCACGGTGGGCCATAAAAATGTGATGCCCGCCTCTGTACCACTGATTGGCTGCGTGCACTTTACTGTTACAAGTGATGGGTGGGTGTGAGGCCCTACAAAAGAGGGATGTTTGGTAGCGGGTGACAAAACCCTCCTCTCTCTCTCCTCCCTCCCTTTTCCCTGGCGATGTTTTTTCGGCAATTAACTGTTTAGGACCGAATTGAGTGTAAATGTGTGGGTGTGTGTGGGGAATATTGGGATGGCAGGGAGGGGTTCAATTCTTCCCTGCCAGAACACACGTGGGAATGTGGCTGGGGCCATAACTGAATGATTAATGATTAATTAGGCTCCAGCCACAGGTGTATAAACAGGGAACATCTGTGTTGTTTGGTGTTGGTGTGCAGGTGAGTGGAACCAGTGGAGGTACTCTGTGTTGGGAGTTTATGGTGAAGGCGAATGTCCAGTCGTTTTGTTGTTTTGTTTTGGCCACCTTGCCTATTTGTTTGTTTGTTGTGTTTGTGTAATTCAACATGCTAATAGCACTCAAACTGCAGCTTGTTGTGTCTGAGCCTCTCTCCCTGACAGAAACAAGCCTTGCCAGTGACGCTACCCTGTCACTGTCCTCTTAGTCGTTCTGCAAAAATTGGGGCACCACTGCACTTTTGGAAAACATTGCTCATTAAAATATTTTCTATGTATTTGATGATGATTATCTATTCTGGGATCCCAAAATACACAGGGGTCTGAGTGGGGGAAAGGGCAAGCTCAATGCACTTGGGTAGAGAATACAATTCCTGTTAATTTCATTCAAAATTAAGAACAGAATTGCTCAGAATTACAGCAAATCCCCCTTCCCCCTGCTCTCTGGTCCAGTATTGGGGCCTCTATGGAAATGAGTATGCATACCTGAAGGGCTGTACAAATACCTTGGGATAAGTCAATAAATTCCTCAAACAGTCTCTCTTTCTCTGAGTCAGTCCTGAGCAGCCTGGGAGAGGGGTTGAGGGTTTGGGCTGGATAGGGTTCGATTCTCGAGACTTCAAGCCGCAAAATTTTAAAAAGCAAATCAACACGTGTTTTATTCAGAGCAACCCACCAAAAATCCACTAATCGGGCCTAAAACAACGCAGAGCTGTTAGGTAAAGAACCGGAAAGTATGTTTAAAAGAAATGAAAACAGCAGCTTGAGAGGGAGGGCATCTCTGGAAGCTGACACGGGAGGGGGAGGGCATCTCTGGAAGCACACACGGGAGGGGTGGCATCTCTGGAAGCACACACGGGGCGGGTGGCATCTCTGGAAGCACACACGGGGGAGGGGAGGGCATCTCTGGAAGCACACATGGTGCGGAGGGGAGGGCATCTCTGGAAGCACACACGGGAGGGTGGCATCTCTGGAAGCACACACGGGGGGGGGGCATCTCTGGAAGCACACACGGGCGGGGGGCATCTCTGGAAGCACACACGGGCGGGGGCATCTCTGGAAGCACACACGGGCGGAGGGGAGGGCATCTCTGGAAGCACACACGGGGGAGGGAGGGCATCTCTGGAAGCACACACAGGGCGGAGTGGGCATCTCTGGAAGCACACACGGGCAGGGGGGGCATCTCTGGAAGCACACACGGGGGGGGCATCTCTGGAAGCACACACGGGAGGGGGGGCATTTCTGGAAGCACACACAGGGGAGGGGAGGGCATCTCTGGAAGCACACACAGGGAGGGGGGCATCTCTGGAAGCACACACGGGCGGGGGGCATCTCTGGAAGCACACACAGGGCGGAGGGGCATCTCTGGAAGCACACACGGGCGGAGTGGGCATCTCTGGAAGCACACACGGGAGGGGGGCATCTCTGGAAGCACACACGGGGGAGGGAGGGCATCTCTGGAAGCACACACGGGGCGGGGGGGCATCTCTGGAAGCACACACGGGAGGGGGGCATCTCTGGAAGCACACACAGGGAGGGGGGCATCTCTGGAAGCACACACAGGAAGGGGGAGGGCATCTCTGGAAGCACACACGGGGAGGGGGGGCATCTCTGGAAGCACACACGGGAGGGGGGGCATCTCTGGAAGCACACACGGAGGGGGCATCTCTGGAAGCACACACGGGCGGAGGGGCATCTCTGGAAGCACACACGGGCGGAGGGGCATCTCTGGAAGCACACACGGGGGAGTGGGCATCTCTGGAAGCACACACGGGCGGAGGGGGGCATGTCATTAAAGGGGTCAGCGTCTCAGCTTATACAAAGTTTGAAGTTTCCTTTTCTAGATGTAGACGGAGAAAGTTACTCCTCTTTGCTCAGCGTCACATTTGGGGTTTTATTTACACTGGTTATCTCTGCACCATTTCCTGTCTGGAAGGAGGAGTGCAGAACGTTTTTAGAAATGTTTATTAAGAAAGGGAAAGGTGTATGTATATATATATATATATATATATATATATATATATATATATATATATATATATATATATATATATATATATATATATATATATATATATATATATATATATATATATATATATATATATATATATATATATATATAATAGATTGGCTTCAGTGAGTTACACGAAAATAATTCCATCTAGAGTTTCTGTGACATCATAAATTACCTTGTTTTCATTTTTTAATGTATTCTCATTTTGTTAATCATTAATGAACATTTCTGTACTGTGGATGTTGTCGAGTGATTGAAAACTGGACATTTTGTGTTTGAATTGAAAGTGACAGTCTCGAGGAGTCGAAAGTTCAAGTATATTTTCTTCTAGAGGAATCATCACTTTTGACGTCACTACTGTGGTATTATGCCTTTTTTTGAATGGTTTGGGATGCAAATATAGCCTTCATCCATGTATTATGTATATATATATAATATACACACCCCAGTCTCCTGTTTGCTAGGACTCAAGGGAGACACATTGTCTAGGGGAGACACAGCAATAGCTTGTTGCTTGTCCAGTTGGAAGATACAAGAACTACATTTCCCAATAACCTCTGCTGCACTGTCATCTTCTCAGTGTGTTTCATGTTAATGTGTTTGTTGCTTTTAGCACTACTCTACACATCTTGAAATCAGGTGTTTAAAGTTATGGATGTGTGGTCCAGTGGTTAAAGAAAAGGGCATGTAACCAGGAGGTCCCCAGTTCAAATTCCACCTCAGCCACTGACTCATTGTGTGACCCTGAGCATGTCACTTAAACTCCTTGTGCTCCGTCTTTCAGGTGAGACGAAGTTGTAAGTGACTCTACAGCTGATGCATAGTTCACACACCCCAGTCTCTGTAAGTCGCCTTGGATAAAGGCGTCTGCTAAATAAACAAATAATAATAATAATGACAATATAAGATCCAAGCTTAAATCAGTATTAGTCTTCTTCAAAAAGAAAGTCATTTACATACGAACGTAAAAGGCGAGAGCCCATCACTGCTTGTCCGGTTCCTAGTTGCTGATTGATCTCAAGCCTTTTCAAGTTGGGTCTTAAAGGATCCTAGTGATTCAGCATCAACAATATAACCCATAATCTCATCATTGTCTGTGTATCTCTTACCCTCTGTCCTATGCCTCTCCACTTAATTTCCAGCTGTGTCCTCTGGTCCTGGTATCTGTGCTGTGCAGAGCCCCAGGGAACAACACTACCCAAGGCCCTGATTTATACAACCATAACTCTTGCTACAAGCCAAGACTGAGTACCAAACCAGCCCTGCATTTAAAGGGTCAAAGAAATGGAAGGCCTACCTTAATAAGCAGAACCAGGATGAAGATGGTGGAGAAAATGATCATGAACTTGTTGACGCCCTGGGGTGAGAGCTCATGCACACCATTCAAGTAGGTCTAGAGGGAGACGAGGGAAGGGTTAGTAACACTCTGCCAGCTGCAGGAGAGAACACAGTCAGAGACTGACCAGAGACCTGGGCCTGCCGTCTCGGCTAAAACAAGGCAGACACAGTCAGATCCACCAACAAAGTTTACTTTTCATTTTTTTGATAAATACAATCTTTGGAAACTATGGGAAGTTTCAACAGGAATATTAAGGCATCTCTCACCCATTTCTTGAGGAGCTCCTCGTAGTTGAGTGTCCCTGGGAGCCCCAGCTGGACATAGAAGAGAGACAGAACGCTCAGGACAATGTCAGCTCTGCAGGACCAGGAAGCAGATGAGCAGGCCCTCCCGGTGCTGCAGGGGAGAGAAACACAGTCACCCCTCACTCGATACAGCACCAGAGGAACACAGTCACCCCCTCACTCGATACAGCACCAGAGGAACACAGTCACCCCTCACTGATACAGCACCAGAGGAACACAGTCACCCCTCACTCGATACAGCACCAGAGGAACACAGTCACCCCTCACTCGATACAGCACCAGAGGAACACAGTCACCCCTCACTCGATACAGCACCAGAAACACAGTCACCCCTCACTCGACACAGCACCAGAAACACAGTCACCCCTCACTCGATACAGCACCAGAAACACAGTCACCCCTCACTTGATACAGCACCAGAGGAACACAGTCACCCCTCACTCGATACAGCACCAGAAACACAGTCACCCCTCACTCGATACAGCACCAGAAACACAGTCACCCCTCACTCGATACAGCACCAGAAACACAGTCACCCCTCACTCGACACAGCACCAGAAACACAGTCACTCCCTCACTCAATACAGCACCAGAAACACAGTCACCCCCTCACTCGACACAGCACCAGAAACACAGTCACCCCTCACTCGACACAGCACCAGAAACACAGTCACTCCCTCACTCAACACAGCACCAGAAACACAGTCACCCCTCACTCGACACAGCACCAGAGGAACACAGTCACTCCCTCACTCGACACAGCACCAGAAACACAGTCACCCCTCACTCGATACAGCTTGAAATTTGCAAATGTATATAAAATACAAAATAATGAAATACACTTTACTTATCATGCTAAAACATGAACTGTGATGCCAGAGCTACAGCAGCCAGCATCCCAAGACCAGCTCCAGTCCCATTTCTACCAGCAATCACAGCAATGACACCAGAGCGTTGAAAAGAGAAACCAGACACATGACTTTTCACGCTGTGTTGTCTCTCGGGTCATGTCTTATATTTCGGTGTGTGCAAGTCATCACTGAGGCTCTGTTCCCATCCCTGATCTATCTCAGCCATGCAGGGCCGCTGATCAGGGGTTTCATTGCAGCTCACACGTTCCATTTGCTCTGCAGTCTCAGCAACAGGAGCTCATTTTATGTATTTATTTTTCTGTACAAGTTTCCTCAGTAATGAGCCCTCACATTCAGTGGCCCGACAGTTACCTGTAATTTACTTTCCACTAGAAGTTATTTCAAAGGGAATTTCCAGGTAAACACTGTCGCACAAAAGGATCAATGTTAGACCCTGTTTGGGGATTCCAGGATCGGAGCAGTGTGGAAGGGAGCATGGAGAGGGTGTGGAGGTGGGGATCCAATCAAGATGGGAAGAATGGATAGTAAAGCACTGAGCAGCTTCTGAGTCCAAACACACAGACATACTAGATAGAAATCTCTTTCTTCACTTCATAAACATCTATTTATGGATGACTAGCTTTGACATATTGACATATTTTAGATGTAAAGACTGGATATCTGTAAGAAACAAACTAGAACATGGATATATAAAACATTGGTGGTGATCACTCTTTCAGTTAATAAGACTGTAATGTAGCTAAGTCCACAGGAAACACAACTGTGGTGCGGATATGAAAGCAACTTCCAACCGAGCACCTACTATCAGCTCTCTGGCAAAATAAATTTGCATGGTATTTTTGCAATTTCCCCATGGTTATACTATGCATTTAGCACAGATTAACAAGGCTTGTAATATGCACTGCTATACCTCTGTGTGTTCTGCCATGATTTCACTATGTTTCACTACTTTGATATGCTCTTGCTCTGGTAGACTTTAATAAGGGAAGACTTGTTGAGGTTGTTTAGGTAGTGAGGTCGACAAGCATTTGGAATTGAACTGCACACATGAACGGCTTTCATACTGGTGACTGCAGTGCCTTTACAAACCAGTACCTGCAGTGCCTTTACAAACCAGTACCTGCAGTGCCTTTACAAACCAGTACCTGCAGTGCCTTTACAAACCAGTACCTGCAGTGCCTTTACAAACCAGTACCTGCAGTGCCTTTACAAACCAGTACCTGCAGTGCCTTTACAAACCAGTACCTGCAGTGCCTTTACAAACCAGTACCTGCAGTGCCTTTACAAACCAGTACCTGCAGTGCCTTTACAAACCAGTACCTGCAGTGCCTTTACAAACCCAGTACGCTTTCCTTTAATACAAAGGAGAGGCCGGGGAGTTCCTGGAAATCAGTGAATGGGGGTTTCTGACACACCTCCATGCAGATGCCTCCCTGTGTAAAGGAAGAGTGGAACACCCACTAGTCTGGGGCTCAGGCCATTAGTGTAGCTGCAGAGAGGCAACCGACTACAACACTGTAGTGAAAGAAAGAAGGGGACTTTCACATGTCAGTGTAAAAGAACAATATACTGGCTGCCCTTTATGGTTCTGAAATCAGTTTAGCTGCCCTTTATTCTACAGCTTCCCAGTTTTAAAATAAGTAACACTTGTTTATTTACTTTGTAATGGATCACCTCCTCGTGGTTGATCAGTTAATAACACTGCCATCCGCATAGGACCCGTGCCTACCTCTCTACACAGCCTGCTCTCACAGGACCCGTGCCTCCCTCTCTACACAGCCTGCTCTCACAGGACCCGTGCCTCCCTCTCTACACAGCCTGCTCTCACAGGACCCATGCCTCCCTCTCTACACAGCCTGCTCTCACAGGACCCGTGCCTACCTCTCTACACAGCCTGCTCTCACAGGACCCGTGCCTCCCTCTCTACAGAGCCTGCTCCCACAGGACCGTGCCTCCCTCTCTTCACAGCCTGCTCTCACAGGACCCGTGCCTCACCTCTCTCACACAGCCTGCTCTCACAGGACCCGTGCCTACCTCTCTACACAGCCTGCTCTCACAGGACCCATGCCTCCCTCTCTACGCAGCCTGCTCTCACAGGACCTGTGCCTACCTCTCTACACAGCCTGCTCTCACATTCTCTACTTGAATAGGAAGACGCTCATTTTGACCCGTATGGTTTGCATCCAGCCCTCGCCTTCCCATTCAATTCAATGGGCTGAGATGCCAATTCATTACAAACTTCTAAAACTATGTTCATTATTATTTGTTTATTTAGCAGACACCTTTATCCAAAGCAACTCACAGAGACTAGGGTGTATGAACTATGCATCAGCTGCAGAGTCACTTACAACCACGTCTCACCCGAAAGACGGAGCACAAGGAGGTTGAGTGACTTGCTCAGCGTCACACAATAAGTCAGTGGCTGAGGTGGGATTTGAACCAGGGACCTCCTGGTTACAAGCCCTTTCTTTAACCACTGGACCACACTGCCTCCTATGTTCATCTCCACAACACCATCCTATCAAGTCCTCTACTGTGTTTCTGTTCATCTTTTTGTTTCCAGACTTCTTTCTTTTCACTGCAACTCCAGTGAAGCCCATTTATCCAGCAACACAACACCATATTCACTTCCTGTGTCACAAGTAATAGAACCCTTCCTGCACCTTACACTACTCTGTGGTCTCAGCTGGGGTCGTATTATTTGTAACACAGGAAGAAAGTGACATGGGGAGTGGAACTGGGAGTGCTGCGGCAGGATAGACCTTCACCAGCATCTACATGAAAACAAACATCCCTGGTCTGGATTGTGAAGATGTAGAAAACACAGAAGAGGAAACTGATAGAATCCTGCTTTAGTGCAACACTGAAGACCGTACAGGACCCTGAAGTCATCGCTGTCCTCAGAAAGGGAGGCTCTTACCTTGAGCACCCCATAGAGCAGGCTGAGACCGGTGACAAACATTCCAAAGATCAGAAAAAGTTGGTGGTTGTATCCACTAAAAGAGAAAGCAAAAGGGGCATCGTTACTGTATCACATAACATTTGAACCGGTAGCACTTGTGATGAAGTGTGGGGTAAAGTGATGGAGGGCAGATACATAGGGCCATGCCTGAAAGAAGCATATACCCTTTCTGATCACTGAGATAAGAAATGTAGTTCAGGGAGATAATGGCAGCAGGCTAAAAGACCACATTTCCCAAGGGGCTTTGAGTGGCTAGAGTACAGGAGAATGGGTTGCACCTGTGCTTAATTAATGATGGGTATTTAAATGCCCTGAGGGGTTCTTCGGCAGTGTGGTGCTAATGTCTGTGAACAACAGAGGAGACTGGAGCGGAGGAATATTAAACACGGTAATAACAACAACTACTGTAGGTTGTGTGCTAAGCAAAAAGCTTAGCTGCCTGGGTGATAGTTAGGGTAAATGGCTGTTGTGTTAGTAAGTTCTCCAAAAAGGAGATAGAGTTTTATTTTGTCTTGGAATTTTTGTTAAAATTGGTGACTCTGTGTCCCCATGGCAGGACACAGTAAAACTAAATAAACACACAGGTCCCACCCTGTAGAGGACCGCTGTGAAAGACCTGCTGAGTACTGTGGTAAATAACACCCCACGTTGCCACACACTTTGCATGAGAAGTGTCTCTAATGACGGTGTATTTACATAGTAGTTACTTAGTAAATACATGTGTACTTACACATCATTACAATGTTATTATGCATAGTTACAATGTCCTTAATGTGTAAATCTTTTTGCATGATATAACCCTAACCCTTTTCTGATAATTGTGTACTTACATATACAGTATTGTGCAAAAAGATTTAAACATGAAAGACGTTGTAACTATGCATAATAACATTGTAATTGTGTGTAAGTACACATGTTTTACTAAGTAACTACTATGTAATACCACAGTAATTAGAGACGCTTCATGTAAAGTGTTACCTTTTAACCTTACTAATTTAAACAAATCATGGCTTAGAATTACATCACAGTGGAAAATAGGGCCCTCGCAGCATTTTATTTGAACCGCTTCAGTTTATGTTACTTGGAGCAGTGAACTCACAGACGCGTTCCTTGAAGGAGAGGAAGGGGGTGAGGGAATCCACAGCTGTCTTTCCCATAGGAGACTTTCACAATGGTGTCCATCAACAGAGTGCAGCTGAACATCTGAAACACATGAGCACAACACTGAGTTCATTGTATTGGTTGTTTAAATGTTGTTGAATTTACCATAGTTCACCATGGCTTGCCATGTTTTAAATATGTTTTACCGCACTTCTCTGGGCTTTACAATGCTTACCTACAATTTACTGTGCTTTATTACACTTTGCAATGCTTTTACTGTGGGACACATTTTATAAGGGCTGACGACGTTGCTAGCGACAGTTGACCTGTACACCCATCCAAAGTTATACATCTATGCAATGTCTAATACATACAGAATCAACACACACACACATTCCTCTTCATGGGACCGCTAAGAGATCCTTCACACTTTATCAACCAGAACTAGAGTCCACATCACCCAGTGATATAAGAACATGAATCAAAACTCATTTCAGCATTAAAGACATTGAGCGAGACTTCTAGCTGAAGCATTTGTCATGACATTTTATAAAGTATCTTTCAGTGTTTGTAAAACAGGAGGCACTTCCAGAGCTGTAGGTCACATTGCAGTAACATTGTCCTGAAGCACAGGAAGTGGTTAGGAACCTGGAAGCAGTAGCATTGCATGTAAAACATCGGCCTGTCCAAACACAAGCCAAGAACCAAAAGACCTCATGCTAGTAAGAGCTAAGAAAAGGGTTAGCAATCATTTAAAAGCACAGTCAATGTAAAAGTGTCATTTAAGTGTCTTGTTAAGGTTCTACTCCCACCCAGCGGCATTCTGGGGATGTAGTCCTGCAGCAAGCTCCTGGACTACATCTTTCCTCCCTCTACTCTGCCTCACTTGTCACAGGTATATTTTTGGTCAGAAGGTTTCTCTTATTATCCCTGGGAAGGGGTGTTGTGGAGGCGGTCCTACATATGTCACACTTCACATTTTTCACATATCTGGGGAATCTCTTCTTCAGCTGTCTTGAAACTTGATATTAACGTTATTTAGCAGACGTTCCTGAGAGAATCAGATGGTGGGGATACAGGAGGAGGGTGTGTCTGTCAGTACGTGGTCACTTTTTATACTGATAGATCAGATTTTGAATTTACAGACGTGGTGGGGAATGTATGTTACTTGTTTTATTACCAAGTTCCTTTTTAGTTTTACTGAAAATGAACTCTGAGATATAGATAAGTGATGCTACTTGGAGGTTTTGTGGCTAACACTGCCCTCCTGACTCATTTCCTGTGTGCAGCTTCATCGAGATAGAACATTTTAAATCTGATAAGTTTGTTTGCAGAGCACGTTCATAGCTGGGGTGAAGTCAGAAGTGTGATAGCTGGTGACATTTCCATCACAACACTGCTCAAATACACAGTCCTGGAGAAGACAGACAGACAGACACAACTCTCTCATCAAACTCTCTGAATGGCAGTTATGGTACTTAGCCACATGAAGCTTTCCTGTGATGTACTGTTATTGAAAAGTAATTGTTAAAATGAACTGTTCATTTCAATGCAATTCCGAGCTCCTTCATCTTCTGATAAAACCACAGTACCCCAAAATAAACAGAAAGACGTTTCTGGTAGCAACAGTTACCAGAAAAGCGGAAGTGTTGATTTCTGAAATAAGAACATAAGATGCCTGTTCACTGCCAGTGAGATATTGAGAGAGAGCTCAGAGTTTAGCAAGATCAATGCAAAAGAGGGGAGGGAGATATAGGTTCAAACCAAACTAGTAAACTTGTTTGTGTGATTAAAAATATCTCAGCTCTGTTGCACTTCCTATTGTCTGTGCACTGCTCAGAGCCTCGTGGTCACAGCAATGAAGACAGCTCCCTGCTAGTACGAATAGTCATACAATTACATTGTAATAAATGAGCCATTACCAATGCTTCCTGCTTACCTGTTACTAGCAATGTTAGATATGAAAAGTACAACCTTTAACCTCCTCGCTTATTCTAACTGTTAAACTCCACAAGCTTGTGTTTCAAATTCAACAACATACCAAATATTACTAGTACCATAGCAATGTATTAGCCCTTTCAAAGAAGTCACATTTAATGTTATGTGAAGCCCGTCAGGGAGAGAGATGACAAAGGGAGGAGGCGTTGCATTTAATGTTATGTGAAGCCCATCAGGGAGAGAGATGACAAAGGGAGGGAGGCGTTGCATTTAATGTTATGTGAAGCCCATCAGGAGAGAGATGACAAAGGGAGGGAGGCGTTGCATTTAATGTTATGTGAAGCCCATCAGGAGAGAGATGACAAAGGAGGAGGCGCTGCATTTAATGTTATGTGAAGCCCATCAGGAGAGAGATGACAAAGGGAGGGAGGCATTGCATTTAATGTTATGTGAAGCCGCATAAGGCAGGGTTGGCAACTTGTCCATACACAGACACGCATGTCCGTGGCAAAAGTTATCAGTGTCCTTGGCTATGAATACGTCTGACACACACGCATGATTTTATCCATTTGAGAGTGCAATACAGCAAACTCATTACAGTGTGCGTTATCCATAGGACACTGCAATACAGCAAACTCATTACAGGAATGGCAAACAGTGCGTGGAATTCGGCTATATCCGAAAATTGCAAGCATGCAGTACCACAGCACAACCTACTGATTGGAACCTACTGCACCGCTCTACATCCAGATTGCATTGCCTTAGTGCACACCCTAACATTGGGCAACCCATGCAAGGGGCAATGAGAAAAGAAAAGAAAATGAAGAAGAAAAAGAAAAAGGGCAAGAAACAGCTGGTAAACAAAAATACAAACCCTGAAGTTCTTCTTTTAAAACCAATAAATCAGGAAGTGGGCTGTTTCTACACTAGCCAAAATGACAGATGTGTTAATGTGAAATATACAGTGAAACACACAGTGAAATATGAGCAAAACAAGACTGAAGATACTCAACTGAATCCGACTTCTTATTGAAAACGTCTGTAATGAACTCCTGCCTCTTTAAATGAGAAAATTCCACTTTACACTCACAAAATCAGACTCGTGTTCAAGAGGCATTAAATGTATATTTGTTTTGGTTAAAATTTTGTAAAACAAACAGATGCTTTTCTCCTTTGATAAAAAATAAGAGTTAAACACTGGAGGAAATGCTTTGTACCCCCAGAAACCTGATAATACAGAACAGAGCTCCTCTAAATGAAACCTGATAATACAGAACAGAGCTCCTCTGAATGAAACCTGATAATACAGAACAGAGCTCCTCTAAATGAAACCTGATAATACAGAACAGAGCTCCTCTAAATGAAACCTGATAATACAGAACAGAGCTCCTCTAAATGAAACCTGATAATACAGAACAGAGCTCCTCTAAATGAAACCTGATAATACAGAACAGAGCTCCTCTAAATGAAACCTGATAATACAGAACAGAGCTCCTCTAAATGAAACCTGATAATACAGAACAGAGCTCCTCTAAATGAAACCTGATAATACAGAACAGAGCTCCTCTAAATGAAACCTGATAATACAGAACAGAGCTCCTCTAAATGAAACCTGATAATACAGAACAGAGCTCCTCTAAATGAAACCTGATAATACAGAACAGAGCTCCTCCAAATGAAACCTGATAATACAGAACAGAGCTCCTCTAAATGAAACCTGATAATACAGAACAGAGCTCCTCTAAATGAAACCTGATAATACAGAACAGAGCTCCTCTGAATGAAACCTGATAATACAGAACAGAGCTCCTCTGAATGAAACCTGATAATACAGAACAGAGCTCCTCTAAATGAAACCTGATAATACAGAACAGAGCTCCTCTAAATGAAACCTGATAATACAGAACAGAGCTCCTCTAAATGAAACCTGATAATACAGAACAGAGCTCCTCTAAATGAAACCTGATAATACAGAACAGAGCTCCTCTAAATGAAACCTGATAATACAGAACAGAGCTCCTCTAAATGAAACCTGATAATACAGAACAGAGCTCCTCTAAATGAAACCTGATAATACAGAACAGAGCTCCTCTAAATGAAACCTGATAATACAGAACAGAGCTCCTCTAAATGAAACCTGATAATACAGAACAGAGCTCCTCTAAATGAAACCTGATAATACAGAACAGAGCTCCTCTAAATGAAACCTGATAATACAGAACAGAGCTCCTCTAAATGAAACCTGATAATACAGAACAGAGCTCCTCTAAATGAAACCTGATAATACAGAACAGAGCTCCTCTAAATGAAACCTGATAATACAGAACAGAGCTCCTCTAAATGAAACCTGATAATACAGAACAGAGCTCCTCTAAATGAAACCTGATAATACAGAACAGAGCTCCTCTAAATGAAACCTGATAATACAGAACAGAGCTCCTCTAAATGAAACCTGATAATACAGAACAGAGCTCCTCTAAATGAAACCTGATAATACAGAACAGAGCTCCTCTAAATGAAACCTGATAATACAGAACAGAGCTCCTCTAAATGAAACCTGATAATACAGAACAGAGCTCCTCTAAATGAAACCTGATAATACAGAACAGAGCTCCTCTAAATGAAACCTGATAATACAGAACAGAGCTCCTCTAAATGAAACCTGATAATACAGAACAGAGCTCCTCTAAATGAAACCTGATAATACAGAACAGAGCTCCTCTAAATGAAACCTGATAATACAGAACAGAGCTCCTCTAAATGAAACCTGATAATACAGAACAGAGCTCCTCTAAATGAAACCTGATAATACAGAACAGAGCTCCTCTAAATGAAACCTGATAATACAGAACACAGCTCCTCTAAATGAAACCTGATAATACAGAACAGAGCTCCTCTAAATGAAACCTGATAATACAGAACAGAGCTCCTCTAAATGAAACCTGATAATACAGAACAGAGCTCCTCCAAATGAAACCTGATAATACAGAACAGAGCTCCTCCAAATGAAACCTGATAATACAGAACAGAGCTCCTCCAAATGAAACCTGATAATACAGAACAGAGCTCCTCCAAATGAAACCTGATAATACAGAACAGAGCTCCTCCAAATGAAACCTGATAATACAGAACAGAGCTCCTCTAAATGAAACCTGATAATACAGAACAGAGCTCCTCTAAATGAAACCTGATAATACAGAACAGAGCTCCTCTAAATGAAACCTGATAATACAGAACAGAGCTCCTCTAAATGAAACCTGATAATACAGAACAGAGCTCCTCTAAATGAAACCCGATAATACAGAACAGAGCTCCTCTATATGAAACCTGATAATACAGAACAGAGCTCCTCTAAATGAAACCTGATAATACAGAACAGAGCTCCTCTAAATGAAACCTGATAATACAGAACAGAGCTCCTCTAAATGAAACCTGATAATACAGAACAGAGCTCCTCTAAATGAAACCCGATAATACAGAACAGAGCTCCTCTGAATGAAACCCGATAATACAGAACAGAGCTCCTCTAAATGAAACCTGATAATACAGAACAGAGCTCCTCTAAATGAAACCTGATAATACAGAACAGAGCTCCTCTGAATGAAACCTGATAATACAGAACAGAGCTCCTCTAAATGAAACCTGATAATACAGAACACAGCTCCTCTAAATGAAACCTGATAATACAGAACACAGCTCTTCTAAATGAAACCTGATAATACAGAACAGAGCTCCTCTAAATGAAACCTGATAATACAGAACACAGCTCTTCTAAATGAAACCTGATAATACAGAACAGAGCTCCTCTAAATGAAACCTGATAATACAGAACAGAGCTCCTCTAAATGAAACCTGATAATACAGAACAGAGCTCCTCTAAATGAAACCTGATAATACAGAACACAGCTCCTCTAAATGAAACCTGATAATACAGAACAGAGCTCCTCTAAATGAAACCTGATAATACAGAACAGGGCTCCTCTAAATGAAACCTGATAATACAGAACAGAGCTCCTCTAAATGAAACCTGATAATACAGAACAGAGCTCCTCTAAATGAAACCTGATAATACAGAACACAGCTCCTCTAAATGAAACCTGATAATACAGAACAGAGCTCCTCTAAATGAAACCTGATAATACAGAACACAGCTCCTCTAAATGAAACCTGATAATACAGAACACAGCTCCTCTAAATGAAACCTGATAATACAGAACACAGCTCCTCTAAATGAAACCTGATAATACAGAACACAGCTCTTCTAAATGAAACCTGATAATACAGAACAGAGCTCCTCTAAATGAAACCTGATAATACAGAACACAGCTCTTCTAAATGAAACCTGATAATACAGAACAGAGCTCCTCTAAATGAAACCTGATAATACAGAACAGAGCTCCTCTAAATGAAACCTGATAATACAGAACAGAGCTCCTCTAAATGAAACCTGATAATACAGAACAGAGCTCCTTTAAATGAAACCTGACAACACAGAACAGAGCTCCTCTAGTCTAAATGAATCGCTCATTCTATTTTTGAAGTAACATAGTCTCAATACTCAATTCTAGCCCTGACCTCACTCATATCTGCTAGAACAGCATTATACTGTATCCAGGACTTGCTCAAATGATGTGGGTCTTGGAGTGGTTCAATATATCAATGTTTTTTCAGTCCAAGTCAGTGTTTACAAGTGTAGAATGAAATCCCTGGAAAGACAATAATAACCCAGAGTGTTGTAATAAATGGGAGAAGAAGTCCCTCATTTAGAATCCATGTGTTACTGTCACGGCAAAACTGCACAACAGGGCTAAGAATCAATAGAACAATTATAGTTCTAGAGCCCTCAGCATTGCAATACTGCTTGAGCTGTGAGTAGAACCCTACAGAGCACTACACACTGCCCAGAGTCACCTACACCCAAGATGTTACAGGACACAAGAAGATACTCATTCAGATAGTCTATGGACTTGAACAAACACTAACAAAAATGAATTCAACAAATGCATCATATTAACAAGCTGGAACACAAAGGCCTCCGCTGTCTTATTTGAGATTGGCGTTTGGAAAGATTTCCAGCCGCATATTATTTCATTCTCACCAGCTGCCAATACCAACAGCCCTGCTTCTACTAGGTGCGAACATAACAGGAAGCGTCAACGTTTTCAGAAAAATAACTGCAAACCAAAAATGTTCTTTAAAAAAAGACTTTGTTTTAAAAGAAGATGAAAGAGCTTCTGGATGTATCTGTGGTGCTGCAACTGGAGTTCAAGAAACTCCTTCAAAACTAGATCTAAAGACTTGCATTGAGACTCCATCTCTCTCTAGTTCTCTCTCTCCGTTCTCCAACATGAAGACAATGGGGCTGACTTTCAAAGCACCTTTACTCAAAACAGTAAAAAGAAAAAATCCGAAAGGACACCTGTCAAAGTTACAAACACAGCAGGTATTCCTTTTAACTCAGTTTAAAATGAGTCTCACTTTTAGCAGTCAAGATAATACAACTGGAGCCCTGGGGAGTGAGTGGTGCGAGGCTGGTGTTCAGACTAATTTTAGCCTTTAGCCTAGTGCTGTACGGTGAAAGCCTTACCATGTGGACGAGGCCGATGGCCATGGCCGAGGTGCGGACATGGCAGCACAGGGACCTGGAGGAGTCCAGCAGGGTCTGGGGAGAAGTCTTGGAGGAGGTCATTGCAGTGCGTCTCTCTCAGCTGGGTTCAAACAGGACTGCTCAGCACTGCAGGGATGCTTGTTGCTGAGTTCAGGCTTCCTTCCTGTGCTGTGGCTTTATCACGTGGCTGCACTGCAATGCGTCACACGTATTCCACTAGAAATGTTTTTTTGCTTTTTTAGTGTGTGTAAAATGAAGCTTCCCCACGGGTATAATGTAAGGAGATATCAAGAAATGAACCAACCCATCTTTGATTTAGCCATCTCTGATCGAATTGTTTATAATAATGAAGTAAAATTGATCTGTGAAAGAGATTCTGTACCATTGATATGGCTAAATTATGTGCTGGTGAAACAGTTCATTTTACTGGACAGCACAGGTAATGGAATCATAGAATACAGCTGTGTAACCCTGCAAATATGAAGTCAGCATCTAAAATGGCATATGAGGAGAATTGAGAGTGTGGTGGCGGCAGCTTTGATTAGATACAGGAGCATTCAGAACAGAAAATAGGAGGCACTTTTTACACAGAGAATTGTGTGAGTCTGGAACCAATTCCCCAGTAATGTTGTTGAAGCTGACACCCTGGGAAGCTGCTTGATGAGATTCTGGGATCAATAAGCTACTAACAACCAAACGAACAAGATGGGCGAATGGCCTCCTCTCGTTGTAACCTTTCTTATGTTCTTTGTAAAATTACTGCCACAAAATGAATCATGATTCCATTGCAGTTATGGATAAGTTTAAGTGTTCCTAAAGGCGCTAGCTAGGTTCACAATAACCAAAATTAAATTATTGGAAGGGTCTTAATACCACTGTGTAGCAGGGCAGATAGTGCTGGTCAGCGGCAGGAAAGCAAACGAGAGTCACACTCCACACCTGTATTCTGCAGGGATGGAATTAACCCCACACCTTCCAAACTTAAATACAAAATACACTATTTTCTGTAGGCTGTGTGGTCAGTGGTTAAAGAAAGGGCTTGTAACCAGGAGGTCCCCGGTTCACATCCCACCTCAGCCACTGACTCATTGTGTGACCCTGAGCAAGTCACTTAGCCTCCTTGTGCTCTGTTTTTGGGTGAGGCGTAGTTGTAAGTGACTCTGCAGCTGATGCATAGTTCACACACCCTAGCCTCTGTAAGTCGCCTTGGATAAAGGTGTCTGCTAAGTAAATAAATAATAATAATAAAATACCCCCACACTATTTACACCAGCAGGCTTCCTCCCTGCTACACACTGATAGTGACAGGATTAGAAAGGGACACTCCCCACTGTTTAATATGTCTTTACAGACAGAATTACACTGGAGCAGGGCTAAGCTACCTAGTCTCTTCCAGTCTATTCCATTGCAGGACTTTGATCCAACCAACCCTGTTCTTCATGTGTTAATTGACCCTGCTGCTGAAGATCCAGTCAGAAGGGCCTGGTTGAAGCAATGGGATGGATTGGAAGAGCGGGAGTGCTGGTTCGTGTCCTGGCTGTGTGAGGTCTTTGCTGGGGATTCCAGAGGGAGCTCTGTCTGTCTTGGCTAAAGCCGCTCCAGTGGGTTCAGGAGGTAAAGGCAGCAGGAACTGTTTCTCCTCACCACGCTACAGCAGACCCTGCTGGCCAGGCTCCCCGTGAGCTCCAGCAGGTACCTGTAGGGCTGGCCTTTGTCCTTCTGAAGCCAGTAGCTCACTGACATCCGCTCAGGAGCTCCTGGGTGTGAAGAATCCATTGACTTGGTCATGGAATTGGAGGACACCCACTGACCTCCAGCTCTCCTGAGTTGTTTCTCCCAAGCGGAGACCATGGTGAGGGGCGTAAGTGGGGAGAAAAGAAGGAGTAAAAATAATTGGGCACACTAAATTAAAAATAAGTTAAAACAGCCCATGGTCTCATAAGATTCGCTCAACATGAATGGAAATGGATTCTTGCAGTACTTATAACACGGATGAAGCGATGAGCTGAAATATTTTATGTGATTTGACTTGAGTGATTCTGGATGGATTCACAATACACTGGCATTACAATATTTGAAGCGATGTGCAAGTAAATTGAGAGTGTTTCTGAAGTGTTCTGAAGCTGACACAGACAAACAGACAGGCTGTCAGCCCCAGTGCGAGGGCCCTGTACAGTACAAACTGCTTTATTGGTCTTGGAAAATGAGTGAGTCCAGCTCACCTCCCAGGGCTCAGTCCCGAGTGAGCAGAGCATGGCTTGGCAGGAAGGCGAGGTGGAAGGGGATCCAAGATCGACCGAAGGAAACAAAATTACCGTGAAAAGTCAAATCAAAATAAATAAACAGGATGAAACAGACACTTACAAGCGAGCTAATCGTCAGAGGAATGTTTTCACCAGTGTACCTTGTCCCCAGAGCCCCAGAGCCCCAGTCTGCACTGTCTCAGATACTGTGTAAACACCACGGCCTCGCTGAGTTAGATAAGGACAACACAGCAACGAGACCAAGGATAGAGGTCTCATTCACCACTCATAAACCCGGTATTATTATAGAGAGCCAGATTCACAAAGCTTCAACTGAGGAGATACTGCAAGAATGTTGGAGTCTGTTTTTAGCAATAAAATTCATTGAAGAGAATCCATTACTTGTTCATGAATTACTGCTGTTTTTCCATGAATGAGGATGGCTCAAAAAAGGGAGCAAGTGGGTTGTTTGTTGGTCCGTCCGTGAGTGGAATAAACACAGCACTCCCTGTGCGTTCATGGAGTGTTCTGTGTGTATGACAAGCACAATACATAATTAGACTGTGTAATTATAACTAATGGAGTTTCTTTACGTTTTATATTCCAAACAACACCATTTTAACTAACAAGTAGCTTCAAATGTAATTTTAATTGGATGGTGTTGCAATCATTTAATGTCTGAGTGGGGCTCCTGCACTCCCTGACTGTATGACTCGTACCTTTAGCAGGTGAGCCACTCCGTCATCATTATTCTTGTAAGTTCTTGTAAGCTTGTTGGAGGCCTCAGCTACGAGAAGCAGTATTGCCAAATCGAGCTGCAGACATGACTGCAAAGAGTTTCCAGAGCAGGGCCACACCACTTCCTTTCCTGAGATAAAACCTGCTGTCAATCTGCAGATCTGGGGGCGTATAGCTGGGTAAGCACATTTCCTATGAGAAGCAGTGTGGCAGGGTAGCGTTGCAGGCCCAGGTGGTATTGGCAGGGACAAAGAGTCAGAGGCAAGGGAGGCTGCAGTTTAAAGCACCAATGCATATTTTAATAAACAAAAACAATAGTCAAAACAGAAATCAAAAGGCAAAATAAAGGTTTTAACAAAATACAAAAAACATAGGCTGGGCATTCACCTACACTACTAACAAAATACAGAAACACAGTAAAACAGTAACACTACAAAACAAGCTCACCAACTCCCTCTCAAAACACCACCAATAATGAAAGACAGTTCAATCCCATCAGATTCTATAATGGGGCCCTGTGACAGAGCTCGAATGATTCTTAGTGTTAGATCTCCCTCCCGACCTGAGAGGGCTGTGTAAAGGGAACAGAGTACCCTGGGCTGGATGGCCCGACAATTCATTCCCAGGGTTAGGTGGAAGTCGGCTATCTAGAAAGGCGGAACTACGGTACATTAAATCATCGACCCTGAAGGGAAACAATGTGGCATCATTGTGTATTATTTCGGGACAAACCTGTGGATTATAAACAGAGCAATACACGTCACTGTATTGACTGTTAACATTGGTATTGTTATCTTCTGTTTCGCCATCAGGCAATTGGATTATAAAAATAAAACACCATTGCACCTGGATTATCATTGTCTGTCTGATTATTGATCACCTGCACCTGCACACTGTTAACCACTTTGCCACAGGCCCCACCTTCACCCCCAAATAAAAATGTGTTTCTATCAAAAAAGCATTTCATAATCATACAGTAGCCCCTCGCTAAACCCGACATGTTTGTCTGACATGTGGAGGTAGTAAAATTAAATGAATACCTAGTCTTTAGACTGTAGACTACCGATAACACAAAATACATCATGCTGCTGCACTGTACACATTGGTGTACAATGCGAATAAAGAATAATTTAAATTGAAACTAAATGATTTAGCTTTTTTATTATTATTATTTTTAACTTGACCTACTTAGTAGCCTAGAGACAATTAACACACAATAGATCATAGTGCAGCATTGACAAGTTATGATACTTACAGGAGTACAGTCAATTCTCGTTAATAGGAATTTCAAGGGACCAGCAACAAAGTTTGCATTATACCACTGATTCGTATTATCATGAGTAGCCTATAAGTCAAATGTATACTGCCAGTTTTATTTAAGATAGTCAGGGGTGCAGTGCTAAATTGTGCACAATTACAAACCACCTGCATATTAATAGAATAGGTGTGTTTCCTATTCCTATACAGATGTTCAGCCCAGCACGTTGGGGAAACCAGAAATGTCATAGAAATTTGTTTTCATCAAGGCTTGTAAGTACATCCTGCTTTTAGGGAAAAATAGGCTGTAGCAGGGCGATTGCCCTGCGTGTGTATTTAGTGTGGATATAATTTGTATGGGGAAATGGGTTTGTGTGTCGTTTTGGAGTTGATTTGTTTAATTGAATTATTGTTTTACAGATGGGCTCGATTGAGACTTGCTGCCTGCTAGGCTTGGTTGAGGGAAGGGCAGCAAGTGATTGGCTGTGCTGGACCTCAATCAGCAGGTGGGCGGGTCTTGACCGAGTGTCCGTCAGTTCAAAAGCATCCGCGGGAGATGGTTCAGGCGACTGCAATGCCATGCCAGAGGGGAGCGGCGTATACTCGGGAGGAGAGGGTCCGCTCTGCAGGAGCGACCACCACGCAACCCTGAGACTGCAAGCGGTGCTTGTGAAGGCAATGCCCAGCCAAGGCCGTATGAAGCAGCACGAGTCGTTGTATGAATACCGGCTCATCAGTAGGTTAGTTTAGGGGATAGTGATCCCATGTGATGTATAGTGAGGGTTACGTAGTGTAGCCGGTTCCTGGAGCGGGACGCCTCGTTTTAAGGCTAGCGCTCGCCCTCTGGGGCACCTTTTATTTGTAGTTTTTGTACTGTGTTTTATTTTGTATTTTTGTACAGCTTGCTGTATGTGTCCTCTGTGCGTTACCATGGCTGGTAACGTCACATGACCACCTTTACTTTCGTTTCTGTTTGTGTTAATAAATCCTGCGCGCCTGTGCCGGCTTTTCAACTCCACCCCCCAATGTCTCTCTGTACATTGTAAACAGCGGCTATCCACGCACGTGACGTAAGAACCTGTCACATAGGCATTTGGTCCTCAAAAATGCATCGAGCACAACTGGCAATAAACGAGAAATAGCAGACTTGGAAATGCCAGCAACAATTGCGACTGTTTAAAACATGCTTTCAAAAGTTCTTATCAAATTGGTGCAATTGTAAGTGTTGCAATTTGAGATCCCTGATTTGCACTATAACCCACACGCCCATAATTACATATTCATCTAAGGCTGAACCGCAAAGAAAAACTACCTGTGTAAAGCAATCCCTAAAACGTCTTTAACAGCATTGTGCTTGTTTAGGACATTTCACCCCAGACTCCACTCGTTTGCAGCTGGTTTGAGACTATTATGGCAGACACAACACTTTAGTACATCTACCCCTGAGTGTTTAATTACAGGTTGAAGCATCTCAATCACTCAGGCTCAAGATGACTAAATTCTCTACTACAGGTAAGCTTGGACTTAGACGTGTCGATATGTAGGTGTGAGTTTTGAAACCTGCAGTCACTAATGAGCTCATTGACTAGGCAGAATATCACTTAGGATGGTAATGAGCAGACAGGGCTCAGAATTGAGTACATTTAGTTCTTTAGGCGTTTGTAAAGGTCATTTGCATTTCTGAAAAAAAAAAACAACATGAGATGTTCTTCACAATAAATAGATGCAAACCCCAATACAACTGGAGAGTCTGCCTCTTTGGTTTTGGAGAAAATCAAAAGGACAGGAAACCCCATTTTTCGTCTGAGGGAGTAGAAATACTTGTTGCTGCAGTTCTTCATTTATATAAAATCTTCCCATAAGGCAAAAGATCAACAGCTAAAATCCCAGCGATTGTATAAAATGATTATTTTGTTTTTGTGACAACTGTGCAGTTTTCAGAAAAGCATATATATTTATTCACGTCTCTTTAGTCACTATTTTGGACACGGTGGACTGGCTTATACCAGAGGTGTCTCCTATGGATCTTTGATATGGACAATATTTTACGTAAAATGGGATTAGAGTGTTTTAAGCTATTTTAAATATAGTATAAACTGACTATCAACTACTAACTTATGAAAGCTATGTTTGGATTATTTTAAAGGGGTTTGAC
>CM060273.1:13767971-13840338 GCA_030684275.1 Acipenser oxyrinchus oxyrinchus | reverse complement strand
GTTGGAGTAGGTAACTGTGTGTAACTGTGCTGTGTAAGTAGTGAAGGTGAATGGAGGTTGGTGTTGAGGTGAGTGTTGGAGTAGGTAACTGTGTGTAACTGTGCTGTGTAAGTAGTGAAGGTGAATGGAGGTTGGTGTTGAGGTGAGTGTTGGAGTAGGTAACTGTGTGTAACTGTGCTGTGTAAGTAGTGAAGGTGAATGGAGGTTGGTGTTGAGGTGAGTGTTGGAGTAGGTAACTGTGTGTAACTGTGCTGTGTAAGTAGTGAAGGTGAATGGAGGTTGGTGTTGAGGTGAGTGTTGGAGTAGGTAACTGTGTGTAACTGTGCTGTGTAAGTAGTGAAGGTGAATGGAGGTTGGTGTTGAGGTGAGTGTTGGAGTAGGTAACTGTGTGTAACTGTGCTGTGTAAGTAGTGAAGGTGAATGGAGGTTGGTGTTGAGGTGAGTGTTGGAGTAGGTAACTGTGTGTAACTGTGCTGTGTAAGTAGTGAAGGTGAATGCCCAGCCTACGCCTTATTGTTTTGTGTAAACCTTTTATTTTGGCCCTTGTGCCTGTTTATTTGTGTCTGTTTTTGTCTATTAAAAGAGCACAACAGTGTTTAATCTGCAGCTATTCCTGACTCTGAGTCTCCAGGGGCACTATCCCACCTGAAACCAAATGTAACAGGATAGCCAGGAACGAGACTCAGAGTCAGGAATAGCTTTGGTAAATATGAACATTTTAAATATATTCCATATAAAAATCACCTGTGAAATATATACATTATGATTATGGCTTCTGATTTTCGGTTTTAACCAATAAAAACGATAAAACACACTGATACAAAAATAATGAAATCGGTGGGTAGCCAATAAACACCAGAAAAACACTGAAAATGGAGACTCAATTCACGCCGACTTCACCCCTTTCCTTTAAAAAATAAAAACAAGCTATCTCTCCATGCAGCTGGGCAATGTCTCACAAGCCAGACACAAACAGGCATCCTAACAACTCAGCACTTAAAACCCTGCGCTGCGTCTCATCCACACTGCGTACATATACAGGTGTGTTTTATATATATATATATATATCATTGCATCCCTGAATAAATAATCGCCTCCTAAAACACAGGAGACTTTAGCAAGCAATCTGCCCCACAAGTGCAGGGGTACCCCAAATATTACACATTTACTGCCAATGGTGACCGCTGGCAAACAGCTCTACAGTTCTCAGCCATTCATATACATAAATATTCATATCCAATCACTCATGTATTGAAGTCAACCCTTATACAAGTTTACCATATTAAAAGCACAGCAAAGCGTAGTAAAGCACAGTGAAAAGCAGGGTAAAGCATGCAGTAGGAAAGCATTGTAAAGTCCAGTGAGATGTGGTAAATCAGGGTAAACTATGGTAAATGCATAGTATAACCATGCGAAAACTGAAAAAAACGGTGTAAAAACATCATGGTAAACTTTTATAAGGAATTAAGTCAATAGATATGCAGTTGGAGTGATGGGATGTTTCCATGGTTACACGTATTAAATATTTATTCATGCAAAACCAAAGACAGATTCCAAAGGTAAGAAGCTTGTAGTGCTGTTAGCTCTGTCTGTCCAGGACAAGAGCTCTGCTCCACACGGTCGAGCCGCTCAGCCTGGCCCCCATGGCAATAGTTTTCAGCCCACCTGCCCTGCTTAGATTGGTGTTGAGATTGGGCTCTCCCTGGCTGGAGTCTGCACCCAGGCCCCTGCCCTGCTCCAGGTCCCCTGTCACGAGGACTGAGATCTGGGCAGTAATTCAGGTACTCGGGCTGTCAGGATCACAGACCTATCTGTGTCAGATGGTGTTGTGGCTTTCAAGCAAACCACTAAGCTTAAAGATAAACATTTCTCACAGTCATTAATTCATGCTTTTAAAAAGAGCTGGATTTTCGTTTCTGCAACCGCATTGTTTATTTGTTTCTCTGTGAATGTCTAAGATTTCTCGCCTCAAAAAGGTTGCGTCTGTGGGAGTTTAGACTCTGGTTAGTAACAAGTGTTGAGGCTGATTAATGCTGCAGAACCACTGGGGTGGGGTAGAAGGTGTGCTGGGTGAGCCATACAGTGCAGTTCCACGTCCAAAACCGAACCAGGTAACTACAGACCAACAAGCCTGACTTCTATTATATGTAAACTTATGGAAACTATAATACGATCCAAAATGGAAAATTACCTATATGGTAACAGTATCCTGGGAGACAGTCAGCATGGTTTTAGGAAAGGAGATCGTGTCTAACTAACCTGCTTGATTTTTTGAGGATGCAACATTGACAATGGATAATTGCAAAGCATACGACATGGTTTATTTAGATTTCCAGAAAGCTTTTGACAAAGTCCCGCATAAAAGATTAATTCTCAAACTAAACGCAGTAGGGATTCAAGGAAATGCATGCACATGGATTAGGAGTGGTTAACATGTAGAAAACAGAAAGTACTGATTAGAGGAGAAACCTCAAAATGGAGCGAGGTAACCAGTGGTGTACCACAGGGATCAGTATTAGGTCCTCTGCTATTCCTAATCTACATTAATGATTTAGACTCTGGTATAGTAAGCAAACTTGTTAAATTTGCAGACAACACAAAAATAGGAGGAGTGGCAAACACTGGTGCAGCAGCAAAGGTCATTCAAAATGATCTAGACAGCATTCAGAACTGGGCAGACACATGGCAAATTTAATAGAGAAAAATGTAAAGTATTGCATGCAGGCAATAAAAATGTGCATTATAAATATCATATGGGAGATAGTGAAATTGAAGAAGGAATCTATGAAAAGACCTAGGAGTTTATTAAAATGGAGTCCTGAATCACTCAAGACACAGCAGCGTGCAGGTGGACCAGCTGCTCTCTGGTCTGAGCCAGGTTTAGCAAGGGGTTTAAAATGAAGTCATTAAGAGCAGGTCATGCTGATAACAGGTTGGAGTCTGTCGAGGAAGGAGTAACATCTGGATAAACAAGATAGGAGTGCCACATAGATTTGCTGCAAACTGTTCAAAAGGCTCCCAGATGTTTAAAAAGCAGAGGTGCCATTCAGAACTAGTTAGGAAGCCCTTTTTATTGGCCGTCTGCTCATGGGCGGTATCGGAGCCTCCCACAGGGACGGTCCTGTGCCTCTCAATCCTGCTCCTTGTAAGCAGAGGCGAGCATGGCTTGGACCACGTTTACCTTGGCGTGGCTGCAGCATTTTTGTAAAACCCCAACCCTCCCCCAATCCGAGCCCTACAGATCCCCGATCGCTGTCTAGACAACCGAGAGAGAAGAGGACCAAACACAGTGGGTTCATGCATGAACCTTCTCTTGAAAGTGCTCCAATGAGGGGTGAGGGGGCACAGTGCTACCTGAACATGACACGCATCACGCACCCAGTTTGTGACAATACAAAGAACCCTTTTCTGAGAGGAATAAAACGACTGTAACTTTATAAATCTAGCAGAATCGACTTGAAAGAGCGATGCAGTATTGTTCTGGCTAGTTTTCTATTGTTCCTCATTATGGATCGCTACAGCTAGAGATAGCAAACATGCTCACACTCTTTCACTTGTTAAATCACTACTGTAGCGTGTTGCAAAAGAGTCGTGCTCTGTAGGGTGAGATTCTTTGTAAAACACGTTGGGATGGCGTGGCAGGAGAGACGCTTATATGTTAAACCTCACTCTCTCATGCATCACTCAGATGTAGAGTTCCATGTGACAGGATTCTTGTAAAGAACCCTCCACATAATCAAGTTTGACTGGCTAAGCATCACAGCACTTACTGTAGCAAACACAGTACAATCACGCAATTGGAAAATAAATGCCAACAAATTGGCATCTGATCAGATTGACGTCCATATGAAAAAATGCAAACGTTCGAACCTGTTTTTATTGGCTTAATTGTACTTCTACCTGTATAGAACATTGAATTCATGAATTGAAACTCACCAAAAGTTTTCTAACTGTGAACATTTTTATTGGGGGATGCAGGTAATGGGGGATCGAACACACTGTAGCGCTGTGGCAGGATGGGTGAGCTACCCCTTTCAGGATCCCTTGTCCACATCCCTGTGTAGTTTGTGCACAGAGCCCCGAAGCAGTCACACAGCACCTCACCTGAACCGACCCCAGATCTACACACAGGAGCCAAGAAGCAGTATTTGAAAGAGGAGGCAGATTTTATTGCATCGATACAGAAAAGGGCTTTACTACAACAAAGAATTACAGACACAACACTGGTTACAACCATTGGACTGCGGAGGGCTCTTTACAGTGAGGCCCTCAGCTCTCAGGTCACTGTATACACAGGGTGACCAGATTTTCAAAGCTCAAAACCAGGACACATCCTTAAATAATTGATAAGACTAATTAAACCATTTAAATCTGGGCTATTTTAATGGTTATTTTAATGGCCATCCTCTCACTCTTAGTATTTTTTTTTTTAAAGCAGCCTGTTAATTTCAGTCACTCTCGGGTATATAATTTGTGGCTAATTAGTTTAAGTAACCATATTGTGTTATATATGTTTTGCTACATTTATACTGAGTTAATTATCATTAGTATTATTAATACTGCTACTACTAATAATAATGCATTCAATCATTAAAAATACACTTTGGCATTTTACTGTCTTTTTGTTTCTATTTGTACTCACTGCGTCAGGCTCTGTCTATTGTCGTTGTTGATGTGGTTTAACCTGGTGGGTTCGGATGCTTGCATCCTCTGTCTGGTGTCTGAACAGCTACGAAATGACTGTATTGCACATCATTGTCGATTCAGTATTGCACTAAATGTTCACAAGGTATTTAGAGTGGTCACCATAGTGTAAACCGGCACGCCTGGTCACCCTGTGTATCCAGTTCTCACACACAAGCTGTAATATAGAGCTAACACATACAAAACAATACCATACTACTACAGTAAACCATGGTGCTGGCTGGCTGGCAGAGAAGCAGATGCAGGGAGCCCCATCGCTCTCAGCTGCTTAGGGTCCCTTGTAGGCTGGGGGTCCCCTTTGGAGGGCAACATCAAGGCCTCATGGTAGGAGGGAAGCACAGCCTGGGGAGGGCAATGCAAGCGTTATCATTAGGGCTGTATTTTATTTCATGGTCAAAACAGGTGTTTCACGATTAAACATGTCATGTATTAAACAGAAAACAATGGTGTTCTCACATTCAAAATGGATCACTTTCGCTAGAGATATTATACAACTAATGTTCCTACATATTGAATGGCTGAAAAACAGTCAATGCTAAATTGTAGAATATTTTTTATATCCACCTTTTAAAGACATTCTATTTTCACCATCAGTGAATTATCAAACAAAATAAAAACATAAATGCATGTAAAAATAACAACAGACACATGCAAAGTCCCCTTCATGTACTGGACAGAGCGATCTTCAGCAGAAATATTTCCGATCTTTGATGCAGCTGGTGTCTGTTTCGTTGAAGACATTTTAAAGAAATCATGCAGCTCTATGCAGTGTGTGCTCAATCCTGATGTAACTACTGTTATCTGCTCTTGAACTGCCCCATATCAAATCGTACTGTGTTTTGTATTTGCTCTTATTAGGACTGAAGTCATTGTATTTTGTGTATTGCTCTTAATTGTACTGTAATTCTTGATATGTATTTTATTTCATAAATAATAATAATAATAATAATAATAATAATAATAATAATCATTTTAATATAGCGCCTTTCACAATAACAATTGCAGCAAAGCTTCACATGAATAAAACATTGACAAATATTAATAAAAGAATGCAAGAAAAGCAATAAAAACAAAAGAAACACATAGAACAGTAAAACGAGGCAGAGAATAAAAGGAACATCATTTTAGCATAAAAACACTACATTATAAAAGTGTGTTTTTCATCTTGTTGTAAAAGCAGTGACACTTGGTGCTTCCCTTACAGAGCTAGGCAGATCATTCCAGAGTTTAGGGGCCCTATAACTGAATGCTCTACCACCTGTGGTTTTTTTTTGTAATTTGTGGGACAGTAAGCAACCTGGCATTCTGTGATCTGAGTGGTGTCTAGGAATATATGGTATTAAAAGATCATTTAAATACGATGGGGCAAGGCCATTTAATGCCTTACAAGTTAAAAGCAACACCTTAAAATCTATCCTGAATGGGACTGGAAGCCAGTGCAGAGATGCCAGCACAGCAGTAATGTGATCTCGTCTCTTAGTCCCAGTTCAAATTCTAGCTGCAGCATTTTGTATAAGTTGCAGTTGAGATATAACATGGCTATGAGTACCAGAGAACAGAGCATAACCAATTCTAGAAGATACAAAAGCATGCATCAGTCTCTCAGTATCTGAGTGGGCAAGCATACTTCTCAATTTGGTGATATTTCTTAGATGATAAAAATACATTTTAGTAATATTCCTGATGTGTGTCTCAAAAGAAAGATTTGGGATGAAGATCACACCCAGATTTCTCATTTCATCTGCAAGTTCATAAGAGAAGCCACAAGGAGTAAATCAGACATGTTACTTTGTTTATTCTGAGACCCCAGAATCATCACTTCTGTATTATCTGAGTTTAGCATTAAAAAGTTTTCAAGCATCCATTTTTATGTCAGCAAGACAGGTGCTCAAAATATTTAGAGCCGAGGTGTCTCCCTGTTTCAGGGATAGATATAGCTGTGTATCATCAGTGTAATAATGAGAATGAGCCCCATAGCCCAGAGGCAGCATGAAAACAGCGTTGGGCCAAGAATTGAGCCCTGTGGGACCCCACATGTAACCTTTGACAACACCCCTAGCCCAGTAAAGCCCTTATTTCTATAATCAGATAACTAGGGCTATTTTTTCAATGTTAAAATTGCTTATTTCATGACATTTCACAGTCTAAAAATAGGTACTGTAAAGCCATAAATATTTGTGAGCCTTTTATTAGTTTTTCGTGATGAAAAAACGCAAACAATTTTGGGATGAAATCTAATTCCACATCAGATATTGCAACCGGCCAACGCTTCTGGAGCAAAATAGGTTTTATGGTGTGATTCGCCAAATATTTTGGTTCAAATATTTATGGCTTTACAGTACTTTTACGATTAAACATAAGAACATAAGAAGATAAGAAAGTTTACAAAGGAGAGGTTGTTAGTAGCTTATTGATCCCAGAATCTCATCAAGCAGCTTCTTGAAGGATCCCAGGGTGTCAGCTTCAACAACATTACTGGGGAGTTGGTTCCAGACCCTCACAATTCTCTGTGTAAAAAGTGCTTCATATTTTCTGTTCTGAATGCCCCTTTATCTAATCTCCATTTGTGACCCCTGGTCCTTGTTTCTTTTTCAGGTCGAAAAAGTCCCCTGGGTCGACATTGTCTATACCTTTTAGGATTTTGAATGTTTGAATCAGATCACAGCGTAGTCTTCTTTGTTCAAGACTGAATAGATTCAATTATTTTAGCCTGTCTGCATAAACATAATATTTATTAAAGCAGAAAAAACAGCGCCACATTGAAGATGTATCATTTTCTGTAGAGTTATTATACAACAAATCTTCCTAAATATTTAAATACTTCCCTGAAAAACAGTAAATGCTAAATTGTAGAATATTTCGTTATATCCACCTTTTAAAGACATTCTATTTTCACCATCAGTGAATTATCAAACAAAATAAAAACATAAATGCATGTAAAAATAACAACAGACACATGCAAAGTCCCCTTCATGTACTGGACAGAGCGATCTTCAGCAGAAATATTTCCGATCTTTGATGCAGCTGGTGTCTGTTTCGTTGAAGACATTTTAAAGAAATCATGCAGCTCTATGCAGTGTGTGTTCAATCATTTACCGGAAGCAAACTAAACCGGCTGCCAGGTTCCTAATGCAGTGTAACAGACAGCGCGTCAATAAGGCAAACGATTGCTGTATTTATTTATAAGTAATAAAAAATCTGTGTATATATACACTATTCTTTCAAAAATGGGAAATACATATTACACAGCATTGAGTACATTTCACGGAAAAGGTGAAATCCGTGATGACAGTGAAAAACTGCACCCTCTGCTTATCATTGTGGTTTATCAGCCTTCTTGTTCCCCTTCTCCATCTGCTGTCTCAAGCCTTCCTGTCACATGATAAGAGCTTCTGAACGAGGCGATGATTGAAATGCCCTTCTCCATGTTTCTCAGTGCTCTGCTTCACTCAGGGTGCCAGTAAACAAAACAAAGCCTTTCTCTATACTCCACAAACAGAGCCACAGTGAACCTGACAGACAGACAGACAGACAGACGTGTGTAGATAGACAGCCTGCTTGCTCTTACCATGGCCTTGCATTCGTTGTGGCTGGGAGGCTGGTTGTGATTCTTGATGAACCTGTAGCACTTCCCCACACAGCTCACGGTGTAGATCTGAAACAGAAGCAGACCACACCAGTGAGCGGACGCTTCACAATCGCTGGGTCTCAATATAGAGCTAACCTAACAGACACATTCTCAGTGTAGTTTTCTTAAACATATTGTTAAGCCTGTACATAAATAACTGTTTTTGGGAGGCAGGACTGGGTGTGGGTTGGCAGTAAACTACTTGCTCCATCTCTGATGTTCTCACTAAGAGGTAAGAGTTTGTAACAGCAGTGTTTAGACTTGCTTAGCACCCCTTTAAAAGGGCAGGCTGGGTTATTAATAGTGCTACTATTACATGCTTTTTACAGGCTTGCCTAGCACTCCTTTTCAGTGTGGGAACCAAATCGACTGGAAAATGTCCTTCGTTTTACTCTGTACACAGAGCTCAGTCAATACTGTCGGGAACGGAATACACTGCATGAGGTTTTTGCTGCGGTGCTCTCTTAATGATCGTATCAAGCAGACAGACTGTACAGCCAAGGAATGTACTACCTTTCCAGGTCAATACAAGAGGAGTGCTGCCCTGGCTCACAGAGCTAAAACCAGAGTGCAGGGCAGCCAACATTGCATTAGGAGCAAGTGTGCCTGCCTGCCTGCCTGCCTGCCTGCCTGCCTGCCTGCCTCTGCCTGCCTGCCTGCCTGCCTCCCTGCCTGCCTGCATCCCTGCCTGACTGCTTCCCTGCCTGCCTGCCTGCCTGCCTACCTGTTGGCCTGCCTACCTGTCTGCCTGCCTGCCTGCCTGCCTACCTGTCTGCCTGCCTGCCTGCTTGCCTGCCTGCCTGCCTGCCTACCTGCCTGCCTGTCTGCCTGCCTACCTCTCTGCCTGCCTGCCTGCCTGCCTCCCTGCCTGCCTGCATCCCTGCCTGACTGCTTCCCTGCCTGCCTGCCTGCCTACCTGTTTGCCTGCCTACCTGTCTGCCTACCTGTCTGCCTGCCTGCCTGCCTGCCTGCCTGCCTACCTGTCTGCCTGCCTGCCTGCCTGCCTGCCTGCCTGCCTGCCTACCTGTCTGCCTGCCTGCCTGCCTGCCTGGCAGCCTGCCTCCTGCCTGCCTGTCTGCCTGCCTGCCTCCCTGCATGCCTACCTCCTTCCTGCCTGCCTGCCTCCCTCCTTCCCTCCCTGTCTGCTTTCCTCCCTGCCTCTCTGCCTCCTTCCCATCTGCTTGCCACCTTGCCTGCCCAGGAGCCCCACATGGTGTCCGAGTCGATTTGGATGTGGAACAAAATCTGCCAAGCAGCTGAACGGAACAGCACTAAGAGCAGGATGGAATGTGCAGTACTTTTACCAGGATGGCATGGGCCCTTAGAGGCTCATAAATAACTTTAGTAAATGCTTTCCTACCAGTATAAGTATGGTTAGCAGGTGACAGATATTACGTTCTGTTGCACTGTGGGCCATAAAAATGTGATGCCCGCCTCTGTACCACTGATTGGCTGCGTGCACTTTACTGTTACAAGTGATGGGTGGGTGTGAGGCCCTACAAAAGAGGGATGTTTGGTAGCGGGTGACAAAACCCTCCTCTTCTCTCTCCTCCCTCCCTTTTCCCTGGCGATGTTTTTTCGGCAATTAACTGTTTAGGACCGAATTGAGTGTAAATGTGTGGGTGTGTGTGGGGAATATTGGGATGGCAGGGAGGGGTTCAATTCTTCCCTGCCAGAACACACGTGGGAATGTGGCTGGGGCCATAACTGAATGATTAATGATTAATTAGGCTCCAGCCACAGGTGTATAAACAGGGAACATCTGTGTTGTTTGGTGTTGGTGTGCAGGTGAGTGGAACCAGTGGAGGTACTCTGTGTTGGGAGTTTATGGTGAAGGCGAATGTCCAGTCGTTTTGTTGTTTTGTTTTGGCCACCTTGCCTATTTGTTTGTTTGTTGTGTTTGTGTAATTCAACATGCTAATAGCACTCAAACTGCAGCTTGTTGTGTCTGAGCCTCTCTCCCTGACAGAAACAAGCCTTGCCAGTGACGCTACCCTGTCACTGTCCTCTTAGTCGTTCTGCAAAAAATTGGGGCACCACTGCACTTTTGGAAAACATTGCTCATTAAAATATTTTCTATGTATTTGATGATGATTATCTATTCTGGGATCCCAAAATACACAGGGGTCTGAGTGGGGGAAAGGGCAAGCTCAATGCACTTGGGTAGAGAATACAATTCCTGTTAATTTCATTCAAAATTAAGAACAGAATTGCTCAGAATTACAGCAAATCCCCCCCCCCCTTCCCTGCTCTCTGGTCCAGTATTGGGGCCTCTATGGAAATGAGTATGCATACCTGAAGGGCTGTACAAATACCTTGGGATAAGTCAATAAATTCCTCAAACAGTCTCTCTTTCTCTGAGTCAGTCCTGAGCAGCCTGGGAGAGGGGTTGAGGGTTTGGGCTGGATAGGGTTCGATTCTCGAGACTTCAAGCCGCAAAATTTTAAAAAGCAAATCAACACGTGTTTTATTCAGAGCAACCCACCAAAAATCCACTAATCGGGCCTAAAACAACGCAGAGCTGTTAGGTAAAGAACCGGAATGTATGTTTAAAAGAAATGAAAACAGCAGCTTGAGAGGGAGGGCATCTCTGGAAGCTGACACGGGAGGGGGAGGGCATCTCTGGAAGCACACACGGGAGGGGTGGCATCTCTGGAAGCACACACGGGGAGGGGGGCATCTCTGGAAGCACACACGGGGGAGGGGAGGGCATCTCTGGAAGCACACATGGTGCGGAGGGGAGGGCATCTCTGGAAGCACACACGGGAGGGTGGGGCATCTCTGGAAGCACACACGGGGGGGGGGCATCTCTGGAAGCACACACGGGGGGGGGGCATCTCTGGAAGCACACACGGGGCGGGGGCATCTCTGGAAGCACACACGGGGGAGGGAGGGCATCTCTGGAAGCACACACGGGGAGGGAGGGCATCTCTGGAAGCACACACAGGGAGGAGGGGCATCTCTGGAAGCACACACGGGCAGGGGGGCATCTCTGGAAGCACACACGGGAGGGGGGCATCTCTGGAAGCACACACGGGAGGGGGGGCATCTCTGGAAGCACACACAGGGGAGGGGAGGGCATCTCTGGAAGCACACACAGGGAGGGGGGCATCTCTGGAAGCACACACGGGAGGGGGGCATCTCTGGAAGCACACACAGGGCGGAGGGGCATCTCTGGAAGCACACACGGGCGGAGGGGCATCTCTGGAAGCACACACGGGAGGGGGGCATCTCTGGAAGCACACACGGGGGAGGGAGGGCATCTCTGGAAGCACACACGGGAGAGGGGGCATCTCTGGAAGCACACACGGGAGGGGGGCATCTCTGGAAGCACACACGGGAGGGGGGCATCTCTGGAAGCACACACAGGAGGGGGAGGGCATCTCTGGAAGCACACACGGGGAGGGGGGGCATCTCTGGAAGCACACACGGGAGGGGGGGCATCTCTGGAAGCACACACGGGAGGGGGGGCATCTCTGGAAGCACACACGGGAGGAGGGGCATCTCTGGAAGCACACACGGGCGGAGGGGGCATCTCTGGAAGCACACACGGGCGGAGGGGCATCTCTGGAAGCACACACGGGCGGAGGGGGGCATGTCATTAAAGGGGTCAGCGTCTCAGCTTATACAAAGTTTGAAGTTGCCTTTTCTAGATGTAGATGGAGAAAGTTACTCCTCTTTGCTCAGCGTCACATTTGGGGTTTTATTTACACTGGTTATCTCTCGCCCATTTCCTGTCTGGAAGGAGGAGTGCAGAACGTTTTAAGAAATGTTTATTAAGAAAGGGAAAGGTGTATGTGTATGTGTATGGCTTCAGTGAGTTACACGAAAATAATTCCATCTAGAGTTTCTGCGACATCATAAATTACCTTATTTTCATTTTTTTAATGTATTCTCATTTTGTTAATCATTAATGAACATTTCTGTACTGTGGATGTTGTCGAGTGATTGAAAACTGGACATTTTGTGTTTGAATTGAAAGTGATGGTCTCGAGGAGTCGAAAGTTCAAGTATATTTTCCTCTAGAGGAATCATCACTTTTTGACGTCACTACTGTGGTATTATGCCTTTTTTTCGAATGGTTCGGGATGCAAATATAGCCTTCATCCATGTATTATGTATATATATATAATATACACACCCCAGTCTCCTGTTTGCTAGGACTCAAGGGAGACACATTGTCTAGAGGAGACACAGCAAAAGCTTGTTGCTTGTCCAGATGGAAGATCCAAGAACTACATTTCCCAATAACCTCTGCTGCACTGTCATCTTCTCAGTGTGTTTCATGTTAATGTGTTTGTTGCTTTTAACACTACTCTACACATCTTGAAATCAGGTGTTTAAAGTTATGGATGTGTGGTCCAGTGGTTAAAGAAAAGGGCATGTAACCAGGAGGTCCCCGGTTCAAATTCCACCTCAGCCACTGACTCATTGTGTGACCCTGAGCATGTCACTTAAACTCCTTGTGCTCCGTCTTTCAGGTGAGACGAAGTTGTAAGTGACTCTGCAGCTGATGCATAGTTCACACACCCTAGTCTCTGTAAGTCGCCTTGGATAAAGGCGTCTGCTAAATAAACAAATAATAATAATAATGACAATATAAGATCCAAGCTTAAATCAGTATTAGTCTTCTTCAAAAAGAAAGTCATTTACATACGAACGTAAAAAGGCGAGAGCCCATCACTGCTTGTCCGGGTCCTAGTTGTTGATTGATCTCAAACCTTTTTCAAGTTGGGTCTTAAAGGATCCTAGTGATTCAGCATCAACAATATAACCCATAATCTCATCATTGTCTGTGTATCTCTTACCCTCTGTCCTATGCCTCTCCACTTAATTTCCAGCTGTGTCCTCTGGTCCTGGTATCTGTGCTGTGCAGAGCCCCAGGGAACAACACTACCCAAGGCCCTGATTTATACAACCATAACTCTTGCTACAAGCCAAGACTGAGTACCAAACCAGCCCTGCATTTAAAGGGTCAAAGAAATGGAAGGCCTACCTTAATAAGCAGAACCAGGATGAAGATGGTGGAGAAAATGATCATGAACTTGTTGACGTCCTGGGGTGAGAGCTCATGCACACCATTCAAGTAGGTCTAGAGGGAGACGAGGGAAGGGTTAGTAACACTCTGCCAGCTGCAGGAGAGAACACAGTCAGAGACTGACCAGAGACCTGGGCCTGCCGTCTCGGCTAAAACAAGGCAGACACAGTCAGATCCACCAACAAAGTTTACTTTTCATTTTTTTTGATAAATACAATCTTTGGAAACTATGGGAAGTTTCAACAGGAATATTAAGGCATCTCTCACCCATTTCTTGAGGAGCTCCTCGTAGTTGAGTGTCCCTGGGAGCCCCAGCTGGACATAGAAGAGAGACAGAACGCTCAGGACAATGTCAGCGCTCTGCAGGACCAGGAAGCAGATGAGCAGGCCCTCCCGGTGCTGCAGGGGAGAGAAACACAGTCACCCCCTCACTCGATACAGCACCAGAGGAACACAGTCACCCCCTCACTCGATACAGCACCAGAGGAACACAGTCACCCCCTCACTCGATACAGCACCAGAGGAACACAGTCACCCCCTCACTCGATACAGCACCAGAGGAACACAGTCACCCCTCACTCGATACAGCACCAGAGGAACACAGTCACCCCTCACTCGATACAGCACCAGAAACACAGTCACCCCTCACTCGACACAGCACCAGAAACACAGTCACCCCTCACTCGATACAGCACCAGAAACACAGTCACCCCTCACTCGATACAGCACCAGAGGAACACAGTCACCCCTCACTCGATACAGCACCAGAGGAACACAGTCACCCCTCACTCGATACAGCACCAGAAACACAGTCACCCCTCACTCGATACAGCACCAGAAACACAGTCACCCCTCACTCGACACAGCACCAGAAACACAGTCACTCCCTCACTCAATACAGCACCAGAAACACAGTCACCCCCTCACTCGACACAGCACCAGAAACACAGTCACCCCTCACTCGACACAGCACCAGAAACACAGTCACTCCCTCACTCAACACAGCACCAGAAACACAGTCACCCCTCACTCGACACAGCACCAGAGGAACACAGTCACTCCCTCACTCGACACAGCACCAGAGAACACAGTCACCCCTCACTCGATACAGCTTGAAATTTGCAAATGTATATAAAATACAAAATAATGAAATACACTTTACTTATCATGCTAAAACATGAACTGTGATGCCAGAGCTACAGCAGCCAGCATCCCAAGACCAGCTCCAGTCCCATTTCTACCAGCAATCACAGCAATGACACCAGAGCGTTGAAAAGAGAAACCAGACACATGACTTTTCACGCTGTGTTGTCTCTCGGGTCATGTCTTATATTTCGGTGTGTGCAAGTCATCACTGAGGCTCTGTTCCCATCCCTGATCTATCTCAGCCATGCAGGGCCGCTGATCAGGGGTTTCATTGCAGCTCACACGTTCCATTTGCTCTGCAGTCTCAGCAACAGGAGCTCATTTTATGTATTTATTTTTCTGTACAAGTTTCCTCAGTAATGAGCCCTCACATTCAGTGGCCCGACAGTTACCTGTAATTTACTTTCCACTAGAAGTTATTTCAAAGGGAATTTCCAGGTAAACACTGTCGCACAAAAGGATCAATGTTAGACCCTGTTTGGGGATTCCAGGATCGGAGCAGTGTGGAAGGGAGCATGGAGAGGGTGTGGAGGTGGGGATCCAATCAAGATGGGAAGAATGGATAGTAAAGCACTGAGCAGCTTCTGAGTCCAAACACACAGACATACTAGATAGAAATCTCTTTCTTCACTTCATAAACATCTATTTATGGATGACTAGCTTTGACATATTGACATATTTTAGATGTAAAGACTGGATATCTGTAAGAAACAAACTAGAACATGGATATATAAAACATTGGTGGTGATCACTCTTTCAGTTAATAAGACTGTAATGTAGCTAAGTCCACAGGAAACACAACTGTGGTGCGGATATGAAAGCAACTTCCAACCGAGCACCTACTATCAGCTCTCTGGCAAAATAAATTTGCATGGTATTTTTGCAATTTCCCCATGGTTATACTATGCATTTAGCACAGATTAACAAGGCTTGTAATATGCACTGCTATACCTCTGTGTGTTCTGCCATGATTTCACTATGTTTCACTACTTTGATATGCTCTTGCTCTGGTAGACTTTAATAAGGGAAGACTTGTTGAGGTTGTTTAGGTAGTGAGGTCGACAAGCATTTGGAATTGAACTGCACACATGAACGGCTTTCATACTGGTGACTGCAGTGCCTTTACAAACCAGTACCTGCAGTGCCTTTACAAACCAGTACCTGCAGTGCCTTTACAAACCAGTACCTGCAGTGCCTTTACAAACCAGTACCTGCAGTGCCTTTACAAACCAGTACCTGCAGTGCCTTTACAAACCAGTACCTGCAGTGCCTTTACAAACCAGTACCTGCAGTGCCTTTACAAACCAGTACCTGCAGTGCCTTTACAAACCAGTACCTGCAGTGCCTTTACAAACCAGTACCTGCAGTGCCTTTACAAACCCAGTACGCTTTCCTTTAATACAAAGGAGAGGCCGGGAGTTCCTGGAAATCAGTGAATGGGGGTTTCTGACACACCTCCATGCAGATGCCTCCCTGTGTAAAGGAAGAGTGGAACACCCACTAGTCTGGGGCTCAGGCCATTAGTGTAGCTGCAGAGAGGCAACCGACTACAACACTGTAGTGAAAGAAAGAAGGGGACTTTCACATGTCAGTGTAAAAGAACAATATACTGGCTGCCCTTTATGGTTCTGAAATCAGTTTAGCTGCCCTTTATTCTACAGCTTCCCAGTTTTAAAATAAGTAACACTTGTTTATTTACTTTGTAATGGATCACCTCCTCGTGGTTGATCAGTTAATAACACTGCCATCCGCATAGGACCCGTGCCTACCTCTCTACACAGCCTGCTCTCACAGGACCCGTGCCTCCCTCTCTACACAGCCTGCTCTCACAGGACCCGTGCCTCCCTCTCTACACAGCCTGCTCTCACAGGACCCATGCCTCCCTCTCTACACAGCCTGCTCTCACAGGACCCGTGCCTACCTCTCTACACAGCCTGCTCTCACAGGACCCGTGCCTCCCTCTCTACAGAGCCTGCTCCCACAGGACCGTGCCTCCCTCTCTTCACAGCCTGCTCTCACAGGACCCGTGCCTCACCTCTCTACACAGCCTGCTCTCACAGGACCCGTGCCTACCTCTCTACACAGCCTGCTCTCACAGGACCCATGCCTCCCTCTCTACGCAGCCTGCTCTCACAGGACCTGTGCCTACCTCTCTACACAGCCTGCTCTCACATTCTCTACTTGAATAGGAAGACGCTCATTTTGACCCGTATGGTTTGCATCCAGCCCTCGCCTTCCCATTCAATTCAATGGGCTGAGATGCCAATTCATTACAAACTTCTAAAACTATGTTCATTATTATTTGTTTATTTAGCAGACACCTTTATCCAAAGCAACTCACAGAGACTAGGGTGTATGAACTATGCATCAGCTGCAGAGTCACTTACAACCACGTCTCACCCGAAAGACGGAGCACAAGGAGGTTGAGTGACTTGCTCAGCGTCACACAATAAGTCAGTGGCTGAGGTGGGATTTGAACCAGGGACCTCCTGGTTACAAGCCCTTTCTTTAACCACTGGACCACACTGCCTCCTATGTTCATCTCCACAACACCATCCTATCAAGTCCTCTACTGTGTTTCTGTTCATCTTTTTGTTTCCAGACTTCTTTCTTTTCACTGCAACTCCAGTGAAGCCCATTTATCCAGCAACACAACACCATATTCACTTCCTGTGTCACAAGTAATAGAACCCTTCCTGCACCTTACACTACTCTGTGGTCTCAGCTGGGGTCGTATTATTTGTAACACAGGAAGAAAGTGACATGGGGAGTGGAACTGGGGAGTGCTGCGGCAGGATAGACCTTCACCAGCATCTACATGAAAACAAACATCCCTGGTCTGGATTGTGAAGATGTAGAAAACACAGAAGAGGAAACTGATAGAATCCTGCTTTAGTGCAACACTGAAGACCGTACAGGACCCTGAAGTCATCGCTGTCCTCAGAAAGGGAGGCTCTTACCTTGAGCACCCCATAGAGCAGGCTGAGACCGGTGACAAACATTCCAAAGATCAGAAAAAAGTTGGTGGTTGTATCCACTAAAAGAGAAAGCAAAAGGGGGCATCGTTACTGTATCACATAACATTTGAACCGGTAGCACTTGTGATGAAGTGTGGGGTAAAGTGATGGAGGGCAGATACATAGGGCCATGCCTGGAAAGAAGCATATACCCTTTCTGATCACTGAGATAAGAAATGTAGTTCAGGGAGATAATGGCAGCAGGCTAAAAGACCACATTTCCCAAGGGGCTTTGAGTGGCTAGAGTACAGGAGAATGGGTTGCACCTGTGCTTAATTAATGATGGGTATTTAAATGCCCTGAGGGGTTCTTCGGCAGTGTGGTGCTAATGTCTGTGAACAACAGAGGAGACTGGAGCGGAGGAATATTAAACACGGTAATAACAACAACTACTGTAGGTTGTGTGCTAAGCAAAAAGCTTAGCTGCCTGGGTGATAGTTAGGGTAAATGGCTGTTGTGTTAGTAAGTTCTCCAAAAAGGAGATAGAGTTTTATTTTGTCTTGGAATTTTTGTTAAAATTGGTGACTCTGTGTCCCCATGGCAGGACACAGTAAAACTAAATAAACACACAGGTCCCACCCTGTAGAGGACCGCTGTGAAAGACCTGCTGAGTACTGTGGTAAATAACACCCCACGTTGCCACACACTTTGCATGAGAAGTGTCTCTAATGACGGTGTATTTACATAGTAGTTACTTAGTAAATACATGTGTACTTACACATCATTACAATGTTATTATGCATAGTTACAATGTCCTTAATGTGTAAATCTTTTTGCATGATATAACCCTAACCCTTTTCTGATAATTGTGTACTTACATATACAGTATTGTGCAAAAAGATTTAAACATGAAAGACGTTGTAACTATGCATAATAACATTGTAATTGTGTGTAAGTACACATGTTTTACTAAGTAACTACTATGTAATACCACAGTAATTAGAGACGCTTCATGTAAAGTGTTACCTTTTAACCTTACTAATTTAAACAAATCATGGCTTAGAATTACATCACAGTGGAAAATAGGGCCCTCGCAGCATTTTATTTGAACCGCTTCAGTTTATGTTACTTGGAGCAGTGAACTCACAGACGCGTTCCTTGAAGGAGAGGAAGGGGGTGAGGGAATCCACAGCTGTCTTTCCCATAGGAGACTTTCACAATGGTGTCCATCAACAGAGTGCAGCTGAACATCTGAAACACATGAGCACAACACTGAGTTCATTGTATTGGTTGTTTAAATGTTGTTGAATTTACCATAGTTCACCATGGCTTGCCATGTTTTAAATATGTTTTACCGCACTTCTCTGGGCTTTACAATGCTTACCTACAATTTACTGTGCTTTATTACACTTTGCAATGCTTTTACTGTGGGACACATTTTATAAGGGCTGACGACGTTGCTAGCGACAGTTGACCTGTACACCCATCCAAAGTTATACATCTATGCAATGTCTAATACATACAGAATCAACACACACACACATTCCTCTTCATGGGACCGCTAAGAGATCCTTCACACTTTATCAACCAGAACTAGAGTCCACATCACCCAGTGATATAAGAACATGAATCAAAACTCATTTCAGCATTAAAGACATTGAGCGAGACTTCTAGCTGAAGCATTTGTCATGACATTTTATAAAGTATCTTTCAGTGTTTGTAAAACAGGAGGCACTTCCAGAGCTGTAGGTCACATTGCAGTAACATTGTCCTGAAGCACAGGAAGTGGTTAGGAACCTGGAAGCAGTAGCATTGCATGTAAAACATCGGCCTGTCCAAACACAAGCCAAGAACCAAAAGACCTCATGCTAGTAAGAGCTAAGAAAAGGGTTAGCAATCATTTAAAAGCACAGTCAATGTAAAAGTGTCATTTAAGTGTCTTGTTAAGGTTCTACTCCCACCCAGCGGCATTCTGGGGATGTAGTCCTGCAGCAAGCTCCTGGACTACATCTTTCCTCCCTCTACTCTGCCTCACTTGTCACAGGTATATTTTTGGTCAGAAGGTTTCTCTTATTATCCCTGGGAAGGGGTGTTGTGGAGGCGGTCCTACATATGTCACACTTCACATTTTTCACATATCTGGGGAATCTCTTCTTCAGCTGTCTTGAAACTTGATATTAACGTTATTTAGCAGACGTTCCTGAGAGAATCAGATGGTGGGGATACAGGAGGAGGGTGTGTCTGTCAGTACGTGGTCACTTTTTATACTGATAGATCAGATTTTGAATTTACAGACGTGGTGGGGAATGTATGTTACTTGTTTTATTACCAAGTTCCTTTTTAGTTTTACTGAAAATGAACTCTGAGATATAGATAAGTGATGCTACTTGGAGGTTTTGTGGCTAACACTGCCCTCCTGACTCATTTCCTGTGTGCAGCTTCATCGAGATAGAACATTTTAAATCTGATAAGTTTGTTTGCAGAGCACGTTCATAGCTGGGGTGAAGTCAGAAGTGTGATAGCTGGTGACATTTCCATCACAACACTGCTCAAATACACAGTCCTGGAGAAGACAGACAGACAGACACAACTCTCTCATCAAACTCTCTGAATGGCAGTTATGGTACTTAGCCACATGAAGCTTTCCTGTGATGTACTGTTATTGAAAAGTAATTGTTAAAATGAACTGTTCATTTCAATGCAATTCCGAGCTCCTTCATCTTCTGATAAAACCACAGTACCCCAAAATAAACAGAAAGACGTTTCTGGTAGCAACAGTTACCAGAAAAGCGGAAGTGTTGATTTCTGAAATAAGAACATAAGATGCCTGTTCACTGCCAGTGAGATATTGAGAGAGAGCTCAGAGTTTAGCAAGATCAATGCAAAAGAGGGGGAGGGAGATATAGGCGCAAACCAAACTAGTAAACTTGTTTGTGTGATTAAAAATATCTCAGCTCTGTTGCACTTCCTATTGTCTGTGCACTGCTCAGAGCCTCGTGGTCACAGCAATGAAGACAGCTCCCCTGCTAGTACGAATAGTCATACAATTACATTGTAATAAATGAGCCATTACCAATGCTTCCTGCTTACCTGTTACTAGCAATGTTAGATATGAAAAGTACAACCTTTAACCTCCTCGCTTATTCTAACTGTTAAACTCCACAAGCTTGTGTTTCAAATTCAACAACATACCAAATATTACTAGTACCATAGCAATGTATTAGCCCTTTCAAAGAAGTCACATTTAATGTTATGTGAAGCCCGTCAGGGAGAGAGATGACAAAGGGAGGAGGCGTTGCATTTAATGTTATGTGAAGCCCATCAGGGAGAGAGATGACAAAGGGAGGGAGGCGTTGCATTTAATGTTATGTGAAGCCCATCAGGAGAGAGATGACAAAGGGAGGGAGGCGTTGCATTTAATGTTATGTGAAGCCCATCAGGGAGAGAGATGACAAAGGGAGGGAGGCGTTGCATTTAATGTTATGTGAAGCCCATCAGGGAGAGAGATGACAAAGGGAGGGAGGCATTGCATTTAATGTTATGTGAAGCCGTACAAGGCAGGGGTTGGCAACTTGTCCATACACAGACACGCATGTCCGTGGCAAAAGTTATCAGTGTCCTTGGCTATGAATACGTCTGACACACACGCGCATGATTTTATCCATTTGAGAGTGCAATACAGCAAACTCATTACAGTGTGCGTTATCCATAGGACACTGCAATACAGCAAACTCATTACAGGAATGGCAAACAGTGCGTGGAATTCGGCTATATCCGAAAATTGCAAGCATGCAGTACCACAGCACAACCTACTGATTGGAACCTACTGCACCGCTCTACATCCAGATTGCATTGCCTTAGTGCACACCCTAACATTGGGCAACCCATGCAAGGGGGCAATGAGAAAAAGAAAAGAAAATGAAGAAGAAAAAAGAAAAAAGGGCAAGAAACAGCTGGTAAACAAAAATACAAACCCTGAAGTTCTTCTTTTTAAAAACCAATAAATCAGGAAGTGGGCTGTTTCTACACTAGCCAAAATGACAGATGTGTTAATGTGAAATATACAGTGAAACACACAGTGAAATATGAGCAAAACAAGACTGAAGATACTCAACTGAATCCGACTTCTTATTGAAAACGTCTGTAATGAACTCCTGCCTCTTTAAATGAGAAAATTCCACTTTACACTCACAAAATCAGACTCGTGTTCAAGAGGCATTAAATGTATATTTGTTTTGGTTAAAATTTTGTAAAACAAACAGATGCTTTTCTCCTTTGATAAAAAATAAGAGTTAAACACTGGAGGAAATGCTTTGTACCCCCAGAAACCTGATAATACAGAACAGAGCTCCTCTAAATGAAACCTGATAATACAGAACAGAGCTCCTCTAAATGAAACCTGATAATACAGAACAGAGCTCCTCTAAATGAAACCTGATAATACAGAACAGAGCTCCTCTAAATGAAACCTGATAATACAGAACAGAGCTCCTCTAAATGAAACCTGATAATACAGAACAGAGCTCCTCTAAATGAAACCTGATAATACAGAACAGAGCTCCTCTAAATGAAACCTGATAATACAGAACAGAGCTCCTCTGAATGAAACCTGATAATACAGAACAGAGCTCCTCTAAATGAAACCTGATAATACAGAACAGAGCTCCTCTAAATGAAACCTGATAATACAGAACAGAGCTCCTCTAAATGAAACCTGATAATACAGAACAGAGCTCCTCTAAATGAAACCTGATAATACAGAACAGAGCTCCTCTAAATGAAACCTGATAATACAGAACAGAGCTCCTCTAAATGAAACCTGATAATACAGAACAGAGCTCCTCTAAATGAAACCTGATAATACAGAACAGAGCTCCTCTAAATGAAACCTGATAATACAGAACAGAGCTCCTCTAAATGAAACCTGATAATACAGAACAGAGCTCCTCTAAATGAAACCTGATAATACAGAACAGAGCTCCTCTAAATGAAACCTGATAATACAGAACAGAGCTCCTCTAAATGAAACCTGATAATACAGAACAGAGCTCCTCTAAATGAAACCTGATAATACAGAACAGAGCTCCTCTAAATGAAACCTGATAATACAGAACAGAGCTCCTCTAAATGAAACCTGATAATACAGAACAGAGCTCCTCTAAATGAAACCTGATAATACAGAACAGAGCTCCTCTAAATGAAACCTGATAATACAGAACAGAGCTCCTCTAAATGAAACCTGATAATACAGAACAGAGCTCCTCTAAATGAAACCTGATAATACAGAACAGAGCTCCTCTAAATGAAACCTGATAATACAGAACAGAGCTCCTCTAAATGAAACCTGATAATACAGAACAGAGCTCCTCTAAATGAAACCTGATAATACAGAACAGAGCTCCTCTAAATGAAACCTGATAATACAGAACAGAGCTCCTCTAAATGAAACCTGATAATACAGAACAGAGCTCCTCTAAATGAAACCTGATAATACAGAACAGAGCTCCTCTAAATGAAACCTGATAATACAGAACAGAGCTCCTCTAAATGAAACCTGATAATACAGAACAGAGCTCCTCTAAATGAAACCTGATAATACAGAACAGAGCTCCTCTAAATGAAACCTGATAATACAGAACAGAGCTCCTCTAAATGAAACCTGATAATACAGAACAGAGCTCCTCTAAATGAAACCTGATAATACAGAACAGAGCTCCTCTAAATGAAACCTGATAATACAGAACAGAGCTCCTCTAAATGAAACCTGATAATACAGAACAGAGCTCCTCTAAATGAAACCTGATAATACAGAACAGAGCTCCTCTAAATGAAACCTGATAATACAGAACAGAGCTCCTCTAAATGAAACCTGATAATACAGAACAGAGCTCCTCTAAATGAAACCTGATAATACAGAACAGAGCTCCTCTAAATGAAACCTGATAATACAGAACAGAGCTCCTCTAAATGAAACCTGATAATACAGAACAGAGCTCCTCTAAATGAAACCTGATAATACAGAACAGAGCTCCTCCAAATGAAACCTGATAATACAGAACAGAGCTCCTCCAAATGAAACCTGATAATACAGAACAGAGCTCCTCCAAATGAAACCTGATAATACAGAACAGAGCTCCTCCAAATGAAACCTGATAATACAGAACAGAGCTCCTCTAAATGAAACCTGATAATACAGAACAGAGCTCCTCTAAATGAAACCTGATAATACAGAACAGAGCTCCTCTAAATGAAACCTGATAATACAGAACAGAGCTCCTCTAAATGAAACCTGATAATACAGAACAGAGCTCCTCTAAATGAAACCTGATAATACAGAACAGAGCTCCTCTAAATGAAACCTGATAATACAGAACAGAGCTCCTCTAAATGAAACCTGATAATACAGAACAGAGCTCCTCTAAATGAAACCTGATAATACAGAACAGAGCTCCTCTAAATGAAACCTGATAATACAGAACAGAGCTCCTCTAAATGAAACCTGATAATACAGAACAGAGCTCCTCTAAATGAAACCCGATAATACAGAACAGAGCTCCTCTAAATGAAACCTGATAATACAGAACAGAGCTCCTCTAAATGAAACCTGATAATACAGAACAGAGCTCCTCTAAATGAAACCTGATAATACAGAACAGAGCTCCTCTAAATGAAACCTGATAATACAGAACACAGCTCCTCTAAATGAAACCTGATAATACAGAACACAGCTCCTCTAAATGAAACCTGATAATACAGAACAGAGCTCCTCTAAATGAAACCTGATAATACAGAACACAGCTCTTCTAAATGAAACCTGATAATACAGAACAGAGCTCCTCTAAATGAAACCTGATAATACAGAACAGAGCTCCTCTAAATGAAACCTGATAATACAGAACAGAGCTCCTCTAAATGAAACCTGATAATACAGAACAGAGCTCCTCTAAATGAAACCTGATAATACAGAACAGAGCTCCTCTAAATGAAACCTGATAATACAGAACAGGGCTCCTCTAAATGAAACCTGATAATACAGAACAGAGCTCCTCTAAATGAAACCTGATAATACAGAACAGAGCTCCTCTAAATGAAACCTGATAATACAGAACACAGCTCCTCTAAATGAAACCTGATAATACAGAACAGAGCTCCTCTAAATGAAACCTGATAATACAGAACACAGCTCCTCTAAATGAAACCTGATAATACAGAACACAGCTCCTCTAAATGAAACCTGATAATACAGAACACAGCTCCTCTAAATGAAACCTGATAATACAGAACACAGCTCCTCTAAATGAAACCTGATAATACAGAACAGAGCTCCTCTAAATGAAACCTGATAATACAGAACACAGCTCTTCTAAATGAAACCTGATAATACAGAACAGAGCTCCTCTAAATGAAACCTGATAATACAGAACAGAGCTCCTCTAAATGAAACCTGATAATACAGAACAGAGCTCCTCTAAATGAAACCTGATAATACAGAACAGAGCTCCTTTAAATGAAACCTGACAACACAGAACAGAGCTCCTCTAGTCTAAATGAATCGCTCATTCTATTTTTGAAGTAACATAGTCTCAATACTCAATTCTAGCCCTGACCTCACTCATATCTGCTAGAACAGCATTATACTGTATCCAGGACTTGCTCAAATGATGTGGGTCTTGGAGTGGTTCAATATATCAATGTTTTTCAGTCCAAGTCAGTGTTTACAAGTGTAGAATGAAATCCCTGGAAAGACAATAATAACCCAGAGTGTTGTAATAAATGGGAGAAGAAGTCCCTCATTTAGAATCCATGTGTTACTGTCACGGCAAAACTGCACAACAGGGCTAAGAATCAATAGAACAATTATAGTTCTAGAGCCCTCAGCATTGCAATACTGCTTGAGCTGTGAGTAGAACCCTACAGAGCACTACACACTGCCCAGAGTCACCTACACCCAAGATGTTACAGGACACAAGAAGATACTCATTCAGATAGTCTATGGACTTGAACAAACACTAACAAAAATGAATTCAACAAATGCATCATATTAACAAGCTGGAACACAAAGGCCTCCGCTGTCTTATTTGAGATTGGCGTTTGGAAAGATTTCCAGCCGCATATTATTTCATTCTCACCAGCTGCCAATACCAACAGCCCTGCTTCTACTAGGTGCGAACATAACAGGAAGCGTCAACGTTTTCAGAAAAATAACTGCAAACCAAAAATGTTCTTTAAAAAAAGACTTTGTTTTAAAAGAAGATGAAAGAGCTTCTGGATGTATCTGTGGTGCTGCAACTGGAGTTCAAGAAACTCCTTCAAAACTAGATCTAAAGACTTGCATTGAGACTCCATCTCTCTCTAGTTCTCTCTCTCCGTTCTCCAACATGAAGACAATGGGGCTGACTTTCAAAGCACCTTTACTCAAAACAGTAAAAAGAAAAAAATCCGAAAGGACACCTGTCAAAGTTACAAACACAGCAGGTATTCCTTTTAACTCAGTTTAAAATGAGTCTCACTTTTAGCAGTCAAGATAATACAACTGGAGCCCTGGGGAGTGAGTGGTGCGAGGCTGGTGTTCAGACTAATTTTAGCCTTTAGCCTAGTGCTGTACGGTGAAAGCCTTACCATGTGGACAAGGCCGATGGCCATGGCCGAGGTGCGGACATGGCAGCACAGGGACCTGGAGGAGTCCAGCAGGGTCTGGGGAGAAGTCTTGGAGGAGGTCATTGCAGTGCGTCTCTCTCAGCTGGGTTCAAACAGGACTGCTCAGCACTGCAGGGATGCTTGTTGCTGAGTTCAGGCTTCCTTCCTGTGCTGTGGCTTTATCACGTGGCTGCACTGCAATGCGTCACACGTATTCCACTAGAAATGTTTTTTTGCTTTTTTAGTGTGTGTAAAATGAAGCTTCCCCACGGGTATAATGTAAGGAGATATCAAGAAATGAACCAACCCATCTTTGATTTAGCCATCTCTGATCGAATTGTTTATAATAATGAAGTAAAATTGATCTGTGAAAGAGATTCTGTACCATTGATATGGCTAAATTATGTGCTGGTGAAACAGTTCATTTTACTGGACAGCACAGGTAATGGAATCATAGAATACAGCTGTGTAACCCTGCAAATATGAAGTCAGCATCTAAAATGGCATATGAGGAGAATTGAGAGTGTGGTGGCGGCAGCTTTGATTAGATACAGGAGCATTCAGAACAGAAAATAGGAGGCACTTTTTACACAGAGAATTGTGTGAGTCTGGAACCAATTCCCCAGTAATGTTGTTGAAGCTGACACCCTGGGAAGCTGCTTGATGAGATTCTGGGATCAATAAGCTACTAACAACCAAACGAACAAGATGGGCGAATGGCCTCCTCTCGTTTGTAACCTTTCTTATGTTCTTTGTAAAATTACTGCCACAAAATGAATCATGATTCCATTGCAGTTATGGATAAGTTTAAGTGTTCCTAAAGGCGCTAGCGCTAGGTTCACAATAACCAAAATTAAATTATTGGAAGGGGTCTTAATACCACTGTGTAGCAGGGCAGATAGTGCTGGTCAGCGGCAGGAAAGCAAACGAGAGTCACACTCCACACCTGTATTCTGCAGGGATGGAATTAACCCCACACCTTCCAAACTTAAATACAAAATACACTATTTTCTGTAGGCTGTGTGGTCAGTGGTTAAAGAAAGGGCTTGTAACCAGGAGGTCCCGGTTCACATCCCACCTCAGCCACTGACTCATTGTGTGACCCTGAGCAAGTCACTTAGCCTCCTTGTGCTCTGTTTTTGGGTGAGGCGTAGTTGTAAGTGACTCTGCAGCTGATGCATAGTTCACACACCCTAGCCTCTGTAAGTCGCCTTGGATAAAGGTGTCTGCTAAGTAAATAAATAATAATAATAAAATACCCCCACACTATTTACACCAGCAGGCTTCCTCCCTGCTACACACTGATAGTGACAGGATTAGAAAGGGACACTCCCCACTGTTTAATATGTCTTTACAGACAGAATTACACTGGAGCAGGGCTAAGCTACCTAGTCTCTTCCAGTCTATTCCATTGCAGGACTTTGATCCAACCAACCCTGTTCTTCATGTGTTAATTGACCCTGCTGCTGAAGATCCAGTCAGAAGGGCCTGGTTGAAGCAATGGGATGGATTGGAAGAAGCGGGAGTGCTGGTTCGTGTCCTGGCTGTGTGAGGTCTTTGCTGGGGATTCCAGAGGGAGCTCTGTCTGTCTTGGCTAAAGCCGCTCCAGTGGGTTCAGGAGGTAAAGGCAGCAGGAACTGTTTCTCCTCACCACGCTACAGCAGACCCTGCTGGCCAGGCTCCCCGTGAGCTCCAGCAGGTACCTGTAGGGCTGGCCTTTGTCCTTCTGAAGCCAGTAGCTCACTGACATCCGCTCAGGAGCTCCTGGGTGTGAAGAATCCATTGACTTGGTCATGGAATTGGAGGACACCCACTGACCTCCAGCTCTCCTGAGTTGTTTCTCCCAAGCGGAGACCATGGTGAGGGGGCGTAAGTGGGGAGAAAAGAAGGAGTAAAAATAATTGGGCACACTAAATTAAAAAATAAGTTAAAAAGCCGCCCATGGTCTCATAAGATTCGCTCAACATGAATGGAAATGGATTCTTGCAGTACTTATAACACGGATGAAGCGATGAGCTGAAATATTTTATGTGATTTGACTTGAGTGATTCTGGATGGATTCACAATACACTGGCATTACAATATTTGAAGCGATGTGCAAGTAAATTGAGAGTGTTTCTGAAGTGTTCTGAAGCTGACACAGACAAACAGACAGGCTGTCAGCCCCAGTGCGAGGGCCCTGTACAGTACAAACTGCTTTATTGGTCTTGGAAAATGAGTGAGTCCAGCTCACCTCCCAGGGCTCAGTCCCGAGTGAGCAGAGCATGGCTTGGCAGGAAGGCGAGGTGGAAGGGGATCCAAGATCGACCGAAGGAAACAAAATTACCGTGAAAAGTCAAATCAAAATAAATAAACAGGATGAAACAGACACTTACAAGCGAGCTAATCGTCAGAGGAATGTTTTCACCAGTGTACCTTGTCCCCAGAGCCCCAGAGCCCCAGTCTGCACTGTCTCAGATACTGTGTAAACACCACGGCCTCGCTGAGTTAGATAAGGACAACACAGCAACGAGACCAAGGATAGAGGTCTCATTCACCACTCATAAACCCGGTATTATTATAGAGAGCCAGATTCACAAAGCTTCAACTGAGGAGATACTGCAAGAATGTTGGAGTCTGTTTTTAGCAATAAAATTCATTGAAGAGAATCCATTACTTGTTCATGAATTACTGCTGTTTTTCCATGAATGAGGATGGCTCAAAAAAGGGAGCAAGTGGGTTGTTTGTTGGTCCGTCCGTGAGTGGAATAAACACAGCACTCCCTGTACGTTCACGGAGTGTTCTGTGTGTATGACAAGCACAATACATAATTAGACTGTGTAATTATAACTAATGGAGTTTCTTTACGTTTTATATTCCAAACAACACCATTTTAACTAACAAGTAGCTTCAAATGTAATTTTAATTGGATGGTGTTGCAATCATTTAATGTCTGAGTGGGGCTCCTGCACTCCCCTGACTGTATGACTCGTACCTTTAGCAGGTGAGCCACTCCGTCATCATTATTCTTGTAAGTTCTTGTAAGCTTGTTGGAGGCCTCAGCTACGAGAAGCAGTATTGCCAAATCGAGCTGCAGACATGACTGCAAAGAGTTTCCAGAGCAGGGCCACACCACTTCCTTTCCTGAGATAAAACCTGCTGTCAATCTGCAGATCTGGGGGCGTATAGCTGGGTAAGCACATTTCCTATGAGAAGCAGTGTGGCAGGGTAGCGTTGCAGGCCCAGGTGGTATTGGCAGGGACAAAGAGTCAGAGGCAAGGGAGGCTGCAGTTTAAAGCACCAATGCATATTTTAATAAACAAAAACAATAGTCAAAACAGAAATCAAAAGGCAAAATAAAGGTTTTAACAAAATACAAAAAACATAGGCTGGGCATTCACCTACACTACTAACAAAATACAGAAACACAGTAAAACAGTAACACTACAAAACAAGCTCACCAACTCCCTCTCAAAACACCACCAATAATGAAAGACAGTTCAATCCCATCAGATTCTATAATGGGGCCCTGTGACAGAGCTCGAATGATTCTTAGTGTTAGATCTCCCTCCCGACCTGAGAGAGGCTGTGTAAAGGGAACAGAGTACCCTGGGCTGGATGGCCCGACAATTCATTCCCAGGGTTAGGTGGAAGTCGGCTATCTAGAAAGGCGGAACTACGGTACATTAAATCATCGACCCTGAAGGGAAACAATGTGGCATCATTGTGTATTATTTCGGGACAAACCTGTGGATTATAAACAGAGCAATACACGTCACTGTATTGACTGTTAACATTGGTATTGTTATCTTCTGTTTCGCCATCAGGCAATTGGATTATAAAAATAAAACACCATTGCACCTGGATTATCATTGTCTGTCTGATTATTGATCACCTGCACCTGCACACTGTTAACCACTTTGCCACAGGCCCCACCTTCACCCCCAAATAAAAATGTGTTTCTATCAAAAAAGCATTTCATAATCATACAGTAGCCCCTCGCTAAACCCGACATGTTTGTCTGACATGTGGAGGTAGTAAAATTAAATGAATACCTAGTCTTTAGACTGTAGACTACCGATAACACAAAATACATCATGCTGCTGCACTGTACACATTGGTGTACAATGCGAATAAAGAATAATTTAAATTGAAACTAAATGATTTAGCTTTTTTATTATTATTATTTTTAACTTGACCTACTTAGTAGCCTAGAGACAATTAACACACAATAGATCATAGTGCAGCATTGACAAGTTATGATACTTACAGGAGTACAGTCAATTCTCGTTAATAGGAATTTCAAGGGACCAGCAACAAAGTTTGCATTATACCACTGATTCAGTATTATCATGAGTAGCCTATAAGTCAAATGTATACTGCCAGTTTTATTTAAGATAGTCAGGGGTGCAGTGCTAAATTGTGCACAATTACAAACCACCTGCATATTAATAGAATAGGTGTGTTTCCTATTCCTATACAGATGTTCAGCCCAGCACGTTGGGGAAACCAGAAATGTCATAGAAATTTGTTTTCATCAAGGCTTGTAAGTACATCCTGCTTTTAGGGAAAAATAGGCTGTAGCAGGGCGATTGCCCTGCGTGTGTATTTAGTGTGGATATAATTTGTATGGGGAAATGGGTTTGTGTGTCGTTTTGGAGTTGATTTGTTTAATTGAATTATTGTTTTACAGATGGGCTCGATTGAGACTTGCTGCCTGCTAGGCTTGGTTGAGGGAAGGGCAGCAAGTGATTGGCTGTGCTGGACCTCAATCAGCAGGTGGGCGGGTCTTGACCGAGTGTCCGTCAGTTCAAAAGCATCCGCGGGAGATGGTTCAGGCGACTGCAATGCCATGCCAGAGGGGCGGCGTATACTCGGGAGGAGAGGGTCCGCTCTGCAGGAGCGACCACTCACGCAACCCTGAGACTGCAAGCAGTGCTTGTGAAGGCAATGCCCAGCCAAGGCCGTATGAAGCAGCACGCAGTCGTTGTATGAATACCGGCTCATCAGTAGGTTAGTTTAGGGGATAGTGATCCCATGTGATGTATAGTGAGGGTTACGTGGTGTAGCGGTTCCTGGAAGCGGGGCGCCTCGTTTTAAGGCTAGCGCTCGCCCTCTGGGGCACCTTTTATTTGTAGTTTTTGTACTGTGTTTTATTTTGTATTTTTGTACAGCTTGCTGTATGTGTCCTCTGTCGTTACCATGGCTGGTAACGTCACATGACCACCTTTACTTTCGTTTCTGTTTGTGTTAATAAATCCTGCGCGCCTGTGCGGCTTTTCAACTCCACCCCCAATGTCTCTCTGTACATTGTAAACAGCGGCTATCCACGCACGTGGCGTAAGAACCTGTCACATAGGCATTTGGTCCTCAAAAATGCATCGAGCACAACTGGCAATAAGCGAGAAATAGCAGACTTGGAAATGCCAGCAACAATTGCGACTGTTTAAAACATGCTTTCAAAAGTTCTTATCAAATTGGTGCAATTGTAAGTGTTGCAATTTGAGATCCCTGATTTGCACTATAACCCACAGCCCATAATTACATATTCATCTAAGGCTGAACCGCAAAGAAAAACTACCTGTGTAAAGCAATCCCTAAAACGTCTTTAACAGCATTGTGCTTGTTTAGGACATTTCACCCCAGACTCCACTCGTTTGCAGCTGGTTTGAGACTATTATGGCAGACACAACACTTTAGTACATCTACCCCTGAGTGTTTAATTACAGGTTGAAGCATCTCAATCACTCAGGCTCAAGATGACTAAATTCTCTACTACAGGTAAGCTTGGACTTAGGCGTGTCGATATGTAGGTGTGAGTTTTGAAACCTGCAGTCACTAATGAGCTCATTGACTAGGCAGAATATCACTTAGGATGGTAATGAGCAGACAGGGCTCAGAATTGAGTACATTTAGTTCTTTAGGCGTTTGTAAAGGTCATTTGCATTTCTGAAAAAAAAACAACATGAGATGTTCTTCACAATAAATAGATGCAAACCCCAATACAACTGGAGAGTCTGCCTCTTTGGTTTTGGAGAAAATCAAAAGGACAGGAAACCCCATTTTTCGTCTGAGGGAGTAGAAATACTTGTTGCTGCAGTTCTTCATTTATATAAAATCTTCCCATAAGGCAAAAGATCAACAGCTAAAATCCCAGCGATTGTATAAAATGATTATTTTGTTTTTGTGACAACTGTGCAGTTTTCAGAAAAGCATATATATTTATTCACGTCTCTTTAGTCACTATTTTGGACACGGTGGACTGGCTTATACCAGAGGTGTCTCCTATGGATCTTTGATATGGACAATATTTTACGTAAAATGGGATTAGAGTGTTTTTAAGCTATTTTAAATATAGTATAAACTGACTATCAACTACTAACTTATGAAAGCTATGTTTGGATTATTTTAAAGGGGTTTGACCGGCGTTTATAACTTGTTGATCAAAGAACAAGTTGGACTTCATGTAGCTGGTTTGTGAGAAGAATATATTATACCCAGGATATTGATAGCAAGTCTAAAGATTTGTTTGTGGCAGCTCTTTTCCTGGTTCCTTCCCTCTATTACAATAGGCCCCCCTGTAGCCATTCACTTTGTTCCAGTCTCACTATCTTCAGTTCCACTGCATTTTTACCTCAGACCCCTCCCCTCTCTATCGTGTCACTGCTAGTTAGTGTGATCCAGTGCGCTCCCCCTCTCCAGTACTCTGGTGGTAGGGCGTGTCACTGCTAGTTAGTGTGATGCAGTGTGCTCCCCCTCTCCAGTACTCTGGTGGTAGGGCGTGTCACTGCTAGTTAGTGTGATCCAGTTCGCTCCCCCTCTCCAGTACTCTGGTGGTAGGGCGTGTCACTGCTATCCAGTGCGCTCCCCAGTAGTCTGGTGGGAGGTGAACCTCGTATCTCTTCTAGTAGAGTTTAAGGAGGAGTTAGTTACATGTTAGCACAGTGGTTATCTTCACTGCCACAGGAACAGCAAAGCTGTGCATTGTGGTTCTCCAAATCCTCTGATAACTCCTTACATAAATCCAACAGTGCTTGTGTGTTTAGTTGAAAATGACTAATAATCTGATCATCTGTTTGGTCCAAAAAACTAATAGGAGTCTGTATAATCTAGAAAAAGGTTACCTCCTCATTCTCATTATTCTGCTTCTCTGCCTGCACTGCAACCATTTCAAAAAAGAATCCGGTTTCAAAAGGGTAGTGAATGTCTGTCTTTTAAAAATAGCTACTAAAGTTACACCAAGTAGAAGCAGGTGTAACTCAGAAAGTCCTAAAAGCCTAATAACAGCCGTGTAAATGCTTTGGAAATCCCACGTAGCGGCATGTCAGCTCATTTAAATCGCCGTTAATAGCTTAAAATAGTCAGACGACTAAATCCCACAAAGCATGCATACACGTTTGAAAATCACACACACAACAAATCACCCGTCTAAACGAGCAAAACGCTTAAACCCCTTAGAAAATACAAACCCTAGTGTCTAAACTGGACAGCAAATAACCCAAAACCTTATTTGGAGTGCTGGGTAGAGTGGAAAACGATTGTGTCCTCCAGGAGACAATATTGTCCTCAGCATTTGGATTTTGACAATATAATCTCCTGTCAAACACTGTATCACTCAGAGACAATAGTTTTACATTCAGCCCCAGTCCACAGCGTTGAAGGGGGCAGTTTTGAGACCCACGTGGTGCTCGTTAAAATACAAACCCATACGGGACATGACTTTTTCCCCAGTCACCAAATTAAGTAAATCAACTGTGCGCCACATAGTCTGTAGATTACACATTCCTGCCTCAACATCGCGGACAGAGGCTCTTTGCAAAAACTACATAAAACTACTCTTTTGGACATGGGAAATAAATATGTCAGTGCCCCAAGGTGGTCACAAAGCACTCTCTCCTGCTGTGAAAACAACATCTCTTTTTTATGTTCTGTAAAAACACGGCGGCTCGTTTTTTCTTTTTACAAGCCGATAGACTGCATGGACACGTATAAATCATGAAGTTACAGGAAGAGATGGCATTTCCTGCTGAAATAAAAGCGCGTTCATGATTTAAAGCTGGCTGGCTTACTATTAAAACCCTCTGCCTGTATAGTTTCCATCCTGTGTGTGCATTTCTGTGTGGCAGCACAGAGCTGCGCTTGTCTGAATCCTACAGCTTGTGCAGTGGCTGTTCCTGTGTTACACACACAGCCACATTCACTGGGGAGACTGGAAATGGAGATTCAACTCATTATTGTAAATGATTAAGTGAGCGATGACCAAGGCTTTATGATCCCCTCACATACCAGCTCCAGACAGAAATCCTCTAGACGAGAAACAAGCGGGGCGTTTATCGTCTGACTGCTGACAGAGTATTAATTCCATTTCACTTATGAAAATATCGTAAATATTTTTTTAAACTTTGCTCACTTGCTTTTTCTCATTTTGTATAAAAAGCAGCACACTGTTTTAATTTGTACTGCGGAGGGTAATTGCTTCTCATCAACTTAAGTCTCAACTAATTCTCAACTCCTTTCTCAAATGCACAAACCTGCTGGCTTGGTTGTGGGATCAGAAGATGCCCACTGTCCTTCAGTTGTCCTGTGCTGTTCTGGGGAATTGCTATGGTGAGAACTCTCTAAATTGGTGAGAAAACTAAGGGGTAAAAAGAAAAAACCAAGAATAGTAATGGTACTCAGAACAACAGAACAATTGCAAATATGTCATCTGAAGTTACTTGCTCTTAAATATACTCCAGTCAAAAGAGGCCAACAAAAGAAAGTCTGAGTACCCTTTCCCCTTTCCCCTCTCCCCTCCTCTCCTCTCTCAGTGCGGTGATTGTGTCTGGCTGATGTCTCGCTCTCTCCTCTCTAATTGAGTGTCTGGGCAGTGTCTCACTCTAACTCTCTGATTGAGCAATTGAGTGTCTGGGCGTTGTCTCACTCTTTCACTCTTTGATTGTGCCTGGATGGTGTCTCACTCTCTCATCTCTGATTGACTGTCTGGCTGCTGTGGCATTGGCTCTCCTGGGTGTATTAGTGGAGCGGAGCTTCAGGAAGCGGGCTCTTGACCACAGGAAACACGACGGCAACACTGTACTGTACTGCACTGCACTGCACGGTACTGCACTGCACTTTACTACACAGCACTGTTCTGTACTGGAATGCACTGCACTACACTGCACTGTTCTGTACTGTACTGCACTGTACTGTTCTGTACTGCACTGCACTGTACTGCACTGCACTGTTCTGTACTGGAATGCACTGCACTACACAGCACTATTCTGTACTGGAATGCACTGCACTGCACTACACTGCACTGTTCTGTACTGTACTGCACTGTACTGCACTGTACTGGCTAGCCAGGGCAATGTGTCTGTGATCCTGCAATGTGGCTACTGCACTGTACTGTACTAGTCAAGGCTGTAGTAATAGGCCATGTTTCTAACCAAGAATGCAGACGAGCCCTGCTCTTTCACATAGAGGGTAAGCTGCTCACTTGCAGTGTGTGTGGTCGATGGTTGATGCCAGCCCTTTTCCACTAACCAGGACAACGTGTTTGTGAGTCTGGTGTGGCTCCTGTGCTGTACTGAACTAAAATAGATAAGCAGCCCCCATTTGCACAAACATGTGGACTCTACTCCAGTTTCTTATAGCACTCAGGCTGGTTAGTTCAGGTTTCACTGCCCACATTAATTGTCCCCAATGAGTGCTTTGCTTATTATTTTCCAAAAGGACCTGTAAGAATTTAGGAACTAATATTGTAGTGACATTTCCCAGCAATATATGCAAAACAAATGTAAAACAAATATGTAAAACAAATGTCTGCTTTCCTGTCCAACCACTCTCTGCTCAACCCTCTCCAATCTGGCTTCCGCTCTGCTCACTCCACTGAAACTGCCCTCCTGTCTGTCACCAACTCACTTAAGTCTGCCCGAGCTGCCTCTCTCTCCTCTGTCCTAATTCTCCTCGACCTCTCTGCTGCCTTTGACACTGTTGATCACTCTATTCTACTATCATCTCTCGCTGACCTGGGAGTCTCTGGCACTGCTCTGGCCTGGTTCTCCTCCTACCTCTCCAACCGCACTTACCAGGTAACCTGGCGTGGAGCAACCTCCACACCTCACCCTGTCTTAACAGGAGTCCCCCAAGGGTCAGTCTTGGGTCCTCTCCTGTTCTCTCTCTACACCCGCTCCCTGGGCCCCCTCATCGCATCCTATGGTTTCTCATACCATTTCTATGCTGATGATGCTCAGATTTTCCTCTCCTTCCCCACCTCTGACTCCATCTCCTCCCGTATCTCTACCTGTCTGTCTGCTATTTCCTCCTGGATGCACTCGCATCACCTCAAACTTAACCTCTCTAAATCTGACCTCCTTTTCTTTCCCTCCTCCTCCTCCCCCTCCTCTGATCTCTCTATCTCTGTTCCTCTGGAATCTACCACACTCTCTCCCTCTTCCTCCGCTAAGAACCTCGGAGTCACCCTGGACCCCTGCCTCTCTTATTCCCAGCACATCTCCACTCTGGCACGCTTGCCGATTCTTCCTGAACAACATCCGAGAAGAATCGACCCTTCCTCACCAACTACGCCATCCAGCTCCTGGTCCAGGCCTTGGTACTCTCCGCCTAGACTACTGCAACTCCCTCCTGGCTGGCCTCCCTCGTCCGCCACCCGTCCGCTCCAGCTCATCCAGAACTCTGCTGCCGCCTGGTGTTCTCTCTGCCTCGCTTCTCCCACGCAACTCTACTACTCCGCTCACTCCACTGGCTACGATCACCGCCGCATCCAGTTCAAGACTCTTGTACTAGCCTACAGATGCCTTGACCAGACTGCACCCAGCTACCTCAGACCCTCATCTCTCCTACACCCCACTCGACCTCTCCGCTCCGCCTGCACTAGAAGACTGGGGAGGAGAGGAGGAGGAGGAGAGGGAGGGAGGGAGGGAGGGAGTGGGGAGGAGGAGGGAGAGGAGAGGAGGAGGAGAGGAGGGAGAGGAGTGGGGGAGGAGGGAGGGAGTGGGGAGGAGGAGAGGGAGGGAGGAGAGGGAGGGAGGGAGGGAGGGAGGGGAGGAGAGGGGAGAGGAGGAGAGGGAGAGGGAGGAGGAGGAGGGAGGAGGAGGAGGGAGGAGGGAGGAGAGGGAGGAGGGAGGGAGGGGAGGGGAGGAGGGGAGGAGGGAGAGGGAGAGGGGAGTGGGGGAGGAGAGGGAGGGAGGAGGGGAGGAGGGAGGGAGTGGGAGGAGAGGGAGGGAGGAGTAGGAGAGGGAGGGAGGGAGGGAGGGGGGAGGAGGGGAGAGAGGAGAGGGAGGGAGAGGGGGAGAGGGGAGGAGGGAGAGGGAGGGAGAGGGAGGAGGGAGGGGGAGGAGGGAGAGGGAGGAGGGGGAGAGGGAGGGAGTGCTGTACATTGGCTCGTTTCAAACTCTGTGTTTTTCGAGGGAATACTGCGGGCCTTACTGCTAGATATTAATCAAAAGAAATAAAAGGAACAAGAAGGTACTTTGAGGGGAGATTGTTTCTCTAGGCGTCTCGAAGCGCATTTTTAACATAGCAATGCAATCTGTGCCAGACTAACCTGGGGGGGAGAGATTTCAGGGCAAAGCATTGGAATTTCTATAGGACTCTTCTGTAGTTCATCCATTACTTAAACATGACCTCAGTACTGAAGCACACAGTGTTCATTTCAGAGGTCACCCTGCTGTATGAGAAAATCAAACAGTCAAACATGCATTCTGTGGGACCATTCCATCAACGGCAGCCTAATTCCATTGGAGCTGCCCTGCGTTGCTATTGCACCTCAGTACAGGACTAGGGGTACAGAATCTTCATGAACACAATGAAGCTAAGAAACTTTATAGCATAGTGTACTGGGCATAGTATGATGCTTGGTATTGGTTTGAGGATTTCAAGTTAGTTAATAGCATACCTTACAAAATTACATTTTACCATATCTAAATGCATTTATGTTTAAGATTGTGTTCTGTGTGTTGATTAAAAAAACGAGTATGTTTTTGACTATTTTGGTGTTTTATTTATTTACGCACTTTATTATGAATCAGAAAACACTTTAAACAGCTAAATAAGTATGTATTAGTTAATAAGTATGTATTCGTTAAAGTACAGATTTGCAATTTGACCGTCTGGAGTAGATAAATAAAAAAATATATTTCCTTTTCTATTTGGTTATATTATATATTTTTTGAAGTACTGTATGTCATTTTAATATAGCTGTTGCTTTGTTTATATTCCTATGCATGTTATTCCTATGCTTGTTTTAACTTCCTTCTGAACATGTGGTCTATGGTGAGCTATACTGCCCAGTATAGAGGCTTGACAGCAGAGCCTCTCCAGCACGGCTGGAGAGGGACACAGCGTTCTTCCGCTCAGTATCTGGAGACGGCTGGCAGAGGGACACGGTGTTCTTCCGCTCAGTATCTGGAGACGGCTGGCAGAGGGACACGGTGTTCTTCCGCTCAGTATCTGGAGACGGCTGGCAGAGGGACACGGCGTTCTTCTACTCAGTATCTGGAGACGGCTGGCAGAGGGACACAGCGTTCTTCCGCTCAGTATCTGGAGACGGCTGGCAGAGGGACACAGCGTTCTTCCGCTCAGTATCTGGAGACGGCTGGCAGAGGGACACAGCGTTCTTCCGCTCAGTATCTGGAGACGGCTGGCAGAGGGACACGGTGTTCTTCCGCTCAGTATCTGGAGACGGCTGGCAGAGGGACACGGTGTTCTTCCGCTCAGTATCTGGAGACGGCTGGCAGAGGGACACAGCGTTCTTCCGCTCAGTATCTGGAGACGGCTGGCAGAGGGACACGGTGTTCTTCCGCTCAGTATCTGGAGACGGCTGGCAGAGGGACACAGCGTTCTTCCGCTCAGTATCTGGAGACGGCTGGCAGAGGGACACGGCGTTCTTCCGCTCAGTATCTGGAGACGGCTGGCAGAGGGACACAGCGTTCTTCCGCTCAGTATCTGGAGATGGCTGGGATCAATAAGCTACTAACAACCAAACGAGTAAGATGGGCCGAATGGCCTCTCGTTTGTAACCTTTCTTATGTTCTTATGTTCTAATAAAGGCCATATATGCAGCATGTTTGTTCTAAAGTTGGAACTGCAGGTTGTTGGAATGGACTATCACACAGGTAACACAGCAATAACAATCTATGATGCAGTAAGGAACAGAAAAGCCAGAATTTTGCGGTGACCCCTCAATTTCCCGATTCTGGTGAAATCCACGAAATTGTGAATTAGATAGATCCCTAATTATGAGTGATGGGCAGATGGGAGATTCAGCCTGGCAATAAAAAAGGGACCCTATTACCAGGGGTTAATTTGTAACAATTTTGTCTGACAGGCGAGAATTATACAGTTTGCAAATGATGAACCTCTGAAAAAAAAACATATTTTTGTTGTAAAAAAGAACATAATTTGTAAAAAAAAAAAAACCTGCTTTCCTGACTCATGAATGAAATGATGAAAGTCTACCGGAACAAAATATTTTAGGCTGCAACATTATCAGTGTGTTTACAACCCAAACAGCGAACGCCAAAAACCTAGCACTCCCCTTTTAAGGACCACACGTTTTACAGTGGGATGCTCCCCCAGGACCAGGGTTTTTTTGGCTATTCTTGACTGTCTTCCTATAAAAATTCACAAGAAATCTATTTTTTTCATAAGCATCTTGGAACTGGTGTCCTTGTTTTCAGAACACTCTGAGGAACGTTATAACATACTTCAGAAACCATAAAAGCTCCTCTCTTTATTTTTCAAAACTATAAACTATATTTTGGGTGTGGGGGGGTAAATAAATAAAACGTATTTTTTTATGATTATGTATTCTGCTTAGTGTTTTGAAAGAGATAAATGTATAAAGGCATGTTATTCTATGACCTGAGTGACCTTACATTACTCCCTGAAAGTTTTGTTGAAAAATATTGATGTTTGGGCAAATTACAAGACATTGTTTCACCCGAGTGATGTTGTGATGTTTTGCCTTTCTGTCTTTGAAATTCATCCCAAAATACTACTGATTTTCCACTCCAATAAGTAAATAAAAAAACTGATGTTTTTCAAAAACGGAATTTGTTTTTAAAAATGATTAATCAGTAGACTTGAATTAACATTGACATTGAATTCTGTTACCTGAAGGGCGGAACACACTCCCTGAAACTGTTGAAACATATTGAAATATGGGCAAAATACCAGACATTCTTTCACCTGAGTGATTTGATGAAAAAACAAACATCAATACATGGTTTAGAACATTTATTTTAAAAATAAATAATACTGAGAGCACCTCTATTATGTCAAATAAACCTAATTCACTAGAATCAGACGGCAGGTTTTCTGCCAACAATGATTCATCTAATCGTCTTGCCATCTTGAAATGCAATTCTGTAGAGTGGAAACGTTGATATTATTGTGTGCATGTCAATTTCTGTAAATAAACACAGAATATCTATTATCAAAGCAGTATTTTACAAACAGCAACAACAGAATCAACAGTGATAAATACATTACAAAATGATATTATAAACAAACATAGTACAATTGCAAAGCCATAATAAATGTTTATCTTAATAAGCAATAATGGACACGACTCTCAATTATTTTCTCAAAATAAATATTCCTATATAAAATAATAGTTCTTCATTCCATTATTGTCAGTAATAATGAAAAACAATCGTAACTGATATCAGTTTGGTTCATGAAACAGTATCTGCTTAATTTCACTGGTTTCTTGATATTTGTAAATGTTGTAAAACACATATATATTAAACGCATGACACAGAATCTAATATAATTATAAGTCAAATGCATTAGATTTACAGGGTTCTTCCATTCCTCTAATGTTTTCTTTCTGCATGTTGCTGAAAGCTTTCTCTGCCTTTTAAAATGTAAATGCACCTCTCAGTGGTGTTGCACGAAAAAAAAACTGTCAGAGAGTGAGATACAATCCCTCCCCATACAAATATATGCATTTCCAACCTGTACAGCAAAGTGTAATGGTGTACAAACAATCACAGGCCCAGAAAGACACTTCAGTGTGGCCGTGTTAAAACGATCACGGTCCTTAAAGGGTTACAGCAGTGTCTTCACTCCTGTTCATCAGATAAGTCGACATGCCACTGGTATTGTTCAAAGATTATGCTAAAACACGGAAAGGTGGGCATGCAGCTACCGACACAAACAATAAGACACAAAGCTCCGATCCACAAGCACAGTACAGCTTGAAGCATAGAGCTGCTGTAAATCCAGGTCAGTACATCGGATCTAGAAACAAACATGCTCTCCCTCTTCCTTAATTAAAAGATCCAGTACCTTTCTGTTTACAAACTTGTAACACAGCCTCACACTCTTGTAGATGAACCCCTGCTTGTAACACAGCCTCACACTCTTGTAGATGAACCCCTGCTTGTAACACAGCCTCACACTCTTGTAGATGAACCCCTGCTTGTAACACAGCCTCACACTCTTGTTGTAGATGAACCTCTGCTTGTAACACAGCGTCACACTCTTGTTGTAGATGAACCCCTGCTTGTAACACAGCGTCACACTCTTGTTGTAGATGAACCCCTGCTTGTAACACAGCATCACACTCTTGTAGATGAACCCGTTTGTAACACAGCCTCACACTCTTGTTGTAGATGAACCTCTGCTTGTAACACAGCGTCACACTCTTGTTGTAGATGAACCCCTGCTTGTAACACAGCGCCACACTCTTGTTGTAGATGAACCCCTGCTTGTAACACAGCATCACACTCTTGTAGATGAACCCGTTTGTAACACAGCCTCACACTCTTGTTGTAGATGAACCCCTGCTTGTAACACAGCATCACACTCTTGTAGATGAACCCCTGCTTGTAACACAGCCTCACACTCTTGTTGTAGATGAACCCCTGCTTGTAACACGGCCTCACACTCTTGTAGATGAACCCCTGCTTGTAACACAGCCTCACACTCTTGTAGATGAACCCCTGCTTGTAACACAGCCTCACACTCTTGTTGTAGATGAACCTCTGCTTGTAACACAGCGTCACACTCTTGTTGTAGATGAACCCCTGCTTGTAACACAGCCTCACACTCTTGTTGTAGATGAACCTCTGCTTGTAACACAGCCTCACACTCTTGTTGTAGATGAACCCCTGTTTGTAACACAGCCTCACACTCTTGTTCTGTGCTGCACAAGGATACTGTGCAGGGGCTGGTCACCAAGAAACCAAGACCTTCCATTAAACTAAGAACTAGAAACACTCAATAGTACTACATTGAGAACAAAACTGGAAGAAATTTAATGAATTCAATATCAAACTTTTCGACTACAAGACATTGATAAAGACTTCTAGTTCAAATGTTTGCCATTGAATAAATTTTATTTTAGTATTTAAAACATATAGTGCTGTGATGAGAAAAATGGGCTTTACTGAAGACAAAGTGAGATGAAGAAGAAAACAAAAAGATCATCAGAAAAACATCAAGAGGCTTGTGAGAGCAACAGCAAAACAATGTGAGTTCTTGTTTTTATTATTTATTTCTTAGCAGACACCCTTATCCAGGGCGACTTACAATTGTTACAAGATATCACATTATTTTTACATACAATTACATTCTTTATTTTTTTTACACATTATATTTTACATACAATTACCCATTTATACAGTTGAGTTTTTACTGGAGCAATCTAGGTAAAGTACCTTGCTCAAGGATACAGAAACAGTGTCCCCCATCCAAACCACTACTCCACACCGGGCAGCAGTGTAGAGTAGTGGTTAGGGCGCTGGATTCTTGACTGGAGGGTCGTCGGTTCAATCCCAGGTGGGGGACACTGCTGCTGTACCCTTGAGCAAGGTACTTTACCTAGAATGCTCCGGTCAAGAGTCCAGAGCCCTAACCACTACTCCACACTGTGCCTCAGAAAATTTGCTTTCCTACTGACTTTTGCATAATTTCCTCAGTAACGTTTTTCTTCAAAAAAGAGAAGTGTGACTTTATAATAAAATAGCAGTCTCTTCCTGTCTGACTTCCTGCCTGACCCACTCCAAAGGCAATTGTGACATCACTCTAGCTGTGAGAAGCTTGCACTCTGATTGGCCCCTGACAAATACTGCAGGGCATGCAGAGCTCTCAAAGATCCCCCTTCACAAACACTGCAGGGCATGCAGAGCTCTCAAAGATCCCCTTCACAAACACTGCAGGACATGCAGCTCTCAAAGATCCCCTTCACAAACACTGCAGGGCATGCAGAGCTCTCAAAGATCCCCTTCACAAACACTGCAGGACATGCAGCTCTCAAAGATCCCCTTCACAAACACTGCAGGGCATGCAGAGCTCTCAAAGATCCCCTTCACAAACACTGCAGGACATGCAGCCTCTCAAAGATCCCCTTCACAAACACTGCAGGGCATGCAGAGCTCTCAAAGATCCCCTTCACAAACACTGCAGGGCATGCAGAGCTCTCAAAGATCCCCTTCACAAACACTGCAGGGCATGTTATCTTCTGTCAGCTTGTGCACTGACAGGATGGGTGACAGTGTCAAACTAACACAGCAGAACCAGATATCCATTTTATTAATATAAAATCATTCAATATTTAGCTTATTTGAATATCCCCAGCTTACTCCAAAATGCATAAAACTCTTTATAGTCTGAGTTACTTTTATATTAAACAGCACTGTATTCTGTAAATGGCTAGCTTCAAAAGTGCTTAAATGATTTTAGAGTAACATAAATATTTAATCAAAACATTATTTAATTAGTATGCAATTTATTTAAAATTCCACAAATTAGTTGTTTTATCAAATAAAGGTTTTGGAGTTGGTTAGGAAGCTTCAAATATCCTTATTTTAATATTAATAAAACTGGTATCTGAATTTTAATACAAGATTTTTAGTCTTGACATCTGTACTTTTACTAATTTACATGATTTTTGTGGTCCTGTGATGGGCTGATGGGAGTCTGGTCTGTAATTCGACCTCCCAACAAGTTGGGGGCGCTGAGCCAGGATTCACTGGACTGTGATATCTATCGCACTTGGAAGCCGCCATCTTGGTGAAGGAAGACAACGCGAATGTGCAGGTCTCTGCCACTCCATTCAGGCAGTATTAGGAACACCTGACATCTAGGGGATTGGTGTTCGGCTGGTTGCAACAACTTCTTTCCAAGAGTGTCCCGGATCCATCAAACAAACACTCGGTTGCAACAGTTACCCCTGCAGACACACCATGCACGATAAACAAGTATAGCAGAGACAGGACACTTGAAATGGCACAAACCCTGCAGCGAGTGGAGGGAGTTAACACGATGCTTACTGAAGTGGGATCTTTACAGGTGCTGCCACTAGGGTACCAGCAATGGTAGCCCTAGTGTCAGATTTAATAAAGAAAACTTTGCCACCATAAAAATTTGCCACACAAGGCGAGCGCTAGCCTCACTAAAAGAGACGTCCCGCTCCAGGAACCTACTACACTACGAAACCCTCTCTATACTGGTTGGGATCAACATTCCCTAAACTAACCGAAGTCCCGGCCTCCCAGCGTCTCCGGGTCTTCACGACGGTCCTGGCTGGGCAGAGCCTTCACAGGCATCGTCTTGCAGTTGAAGGGTTCTGTAGTTATCCTGTGGAGCGGACGCTCTCCTCCTTGATGGAAACAAAGCGTAGATGCCTCTTGAGCTCTGCGCAGCCTCCCAGGGCACGCCCCCCAGCCAATCCGGACCTCCCAGGGCACGCCCCCCAGCCAATCCGGACCTCCCAGGGCACGCCCCCCAGCCAATCCGGACCTCCCAGGGCACGCCCCCCAGCCAATCCGGACCTCCCAGGGCACGCCCCCCAGCCAATCCGGACCTCCCAGTGCACGCCCCCCAGCCAATCCGGACCTCCCAGTCAGCTCCGCGCCGGACGAGCCTAGCTGCTCAATTGGTTGCCAAGCAACGCGTCTCCTGTCACGCATCCCAGCTGCACACATCCGTGCAAGAACCAGCGACAGGGTCGTCCATGTCACACATGCGTACAGTTTGTAGTTTATTTGCAATTTAAGCTACAGTACTGGAAAAAAAAAACATTCACAGTTCTGTACTGCTCTGCATTTAAATGGTAATCAGGAGGCTGACTTGCAATTAATCATTTTTTCACAAGGGAATGGAATGTGTTTTTAGTATTGTTCCACAAAGCAGCATCCCCAGTTAGCGGGATTTGTGACCAGCTGGTTTTAGCATGTGCTTTTGGGACATTTTCAATAACTGTTCTACTGTATGCAAGCTTCTAATGCATTCCAACTGCTAACCGATTCTCGTGAGACTGCAAACGTTTAAAACAAAACCTGGACCACTGGAGGTACTTGAGGGCGGGGATGAAAACCATTACCCCAAGAAGAAACGCTACAGTTGCCTGCAGTTGTACAGAATCCCCACTGGAGGCCGCCCTGAGTTGCATCAGGTCAGCTGCTGCTGTGTTGGCAGTCTGACAGGTGGAAGCGGAGTCTCGTTTCATCGAACACGAGGAGCACAGTGAACAAGCCCCACATTATAGGAGCTCCCAGCCACATACACACCACCTCCGAGCCACAAACCCTAAACACACCCAACATCAATACATTTTGACATTTGTACATTTTTTTATTTAAACATATTTTCAGACATCAGAACTGTCTAGCGCCTTTCAGTGGTCCTATAATAACACAGAGGGCTGTGTTTCTCAAAGGCATTTCAGGGCTTGAGCCCTGGACTCCCACGGAGTCTGTTAAAAATCATAAAGGAGTCTTTATGGACCTGGCCTGTGATAGCGAGTGTCAAGGAGCTCTATTCATGGGTATATTCTATAGTACAGGCAGGATCCATGCACAGCACTCGGGCTGTGTCCACTTTATTAGGGAGGCTTACATGTCATAAATCACACCTGAAAGGTGAGTTAACAATCAGACCGTTTGTCCCTCCCTGACCGTGAATACTGCCCTGCCCTTTAAAGCTGTGTATCGATTCTCCCCTGTGAAGAGCTTTGGACATCTACAGCTATGACCAGAAGATCTGCATCACCAGATCTTCTGGCTCTGGCTGGCTCAGTCTGCTGATCAGATCAGAGACACACTGTGAGCCGAGTCTCTGGCTGGGTCAGTCTGCTGATCAGATCAGAGACACACTGTGAGCCGAGTCTCTGGCTGGGTCAGTCTGCTGATCAGATCAGAGACACCCTGTGAGCTGAGTCTCTGGCTGGGTCAGTCTGCTGATCAGATCAGAGACACCCTGTGAGCTGAGTCTCTGGCTGGGTCAGTATGCTGATCAGATCAGAGACACCCTGTGAGCTGAGTCTCTGGCTGGGTCAGTCTGCTGATCAGATCAGACACACTGTGAGCCGAGTCTCTGGCTGGGTCAGTCTGCTGATCAGATCAGAGACACCCTGTGAGCTGAGTCTCTGGCTGGGTCAGTCTGCTGATCAGATCAGAGACACACTGTGAGCCGAGTCTCTGGCTGGGTCAGTATGCTGATCAGATCAGAGACACACTGTGAGCCGAGTCTCTGGCTGGGTCAGTCTGCTGATCAGATCAGACACACTGTGAGCCGAGTCTCTGGCTGGGTCAGTCTGCTGATCAGATCAGAGACACACTGTGAGCTGAGTCTCTGGCTGGGTCAGTCTGCTGATCAGATCAGAGACACACTGTGAGCTGAGTCTCTGGCTGGGTCAGTCTGCTGATCAGATCAGACACACTGTGAGCCGAGTCTCTGGCTGGGTCAGTCTGCTGATCAGATCAGAGACACAGTCCTCATCCTGGTCATGTGACTTTCTCATTTGGGGGACTTGTTTTAAAAAACAAATGTATATTTATATTCATATTTAGGAGTGTATTTGATTTACAGCAGAAATTTAAGAAATGTTTCATGAAGGGCTGTTTTTTGAAAGCTTGTTTTGTTTAATTAAATTAAGTTTGCAATTCCTGAAACCTTTTATTGAACAGTTTGAGCGGAACTGGGTTACAGTACAAAAAGTAATGGATAAATTATAAAACATGTTTTTGAAAAAGAGTGGATTTAGTTTTAAGTTGTGTTTCTGGGAAACGTGTCTGTTTTGCTTGCATTCCCCATGGGTAGTTTTTGCAATAGAGACGCTGCATCCTGCCCTGTTTGAACTGCATTGATCTGTTAACACATTGATCATATTAACAGATCGACGATGTACAGGATGAAGTGCTCAGTGCACAGTGCAGACTGTAGCAGGGTGAAGGTAAGAAAGTGGGGTAAAACCTGGCCTCCCAACAGGTGGTGACGCTGGAGCAATTGACCCGCGGGTCCTCACCAAGATGGGACGTACGTTAAGTACAGAGGCGGCTTGTGGCAGCCATCTTGGGAAGGACAATCACACAGGTGTTTCGAGTTGCACATTCGGCTAAGCCAGAGTTTTTCCATGGACACAATCGGCTAGCGATTGGTCATGGAGGCTTGTCGGGGGTGTGGCTTGGAGCATAAAAGGGAACTGTGTTGATCAGCGAGGGAGTTGTGCTTGGGGAGACAGACGGGGGAATGCTACCTGGAAGGACCTGCTGTGCTGTGCTGTGCTGTGCTGTGCTGTGCTGTGCTGTGCTGTGCTGTTGCTGTGCTGTGCTGTGCTGTGTTTACACCAGACTTGTGCTTTAACCCAGGGTTCCAGAAAGTAGGAGAGCGTGGACACTGGGAGTGGAGCTCTTTTGGTTGGAGAACAGTGCCACGACGATCCTACCAGGGAACGGGGCACTAGCACCTGGGTGAGAGTAGCAGGAGGAGGACGTTTCCTTCCTGCCAGGAGTAAACATTATCTGTGTGTGTGTGTGTGTGTGTGTGTGTGTGTGTGTGTGTGTGTGTGTGTGTGTGTGTGTGTGTGTGTGGTGGTGGGGGGGTGAATGGGACTGTGGGGTACCTTGTGTTGTGTGATCATGGATACACAGTATCACTTTGTTGCACCAGATACAGTGACTTTGTGTATTTGTACACACACCACCCAGGGCCACAGACAATGTAATATTTCAATATAGATCACATCCCATAATGCTAAGCAGCATACTGGTGTTTTAAAGATGATGCTCACGAATGGATGCAAAGTAGAAAGCATTACCAGGCCTCTCTGTAAGCCATAACCCCGCTGCCACCTGCAGCAGTGGGTGGTTATCCATTCCCATGCAGGCTCTGTTACAGTTCAAACGTGTTTTAAACAAAAGGGCTCCAGTGTAGAGGCAGGGTACGATCAGAGCTGATGTTATTTATTAAGAATAGTGTTCGAGAACACAGATCAAACCACACTGGCCTGCACATGCTTCAGTGTTTGGGACAATGGTGCCCCTGCCTGGCCAAACCCCTGTACTGCAGTGAATCGAGCTAGTACACTGCTGAGGGAGGAAAGAGAATTCTATTCAGGAACACTCAGGATTGGAGCATCACAAACGAAACAGCAGATACAGATACGTTACCAGCTGAAGCAATGAGTGCCACAAAATCTCCACTGTAAGTGTGTAGTCCTGGCACCCCCCCCCCATGCTTTTCCCATGGTTGCACTACCCATTTACTATCATTTACCATGGTTTGCAATATTTTTAATACGCTTTACCAAACCTCTCTGTGCTTTACAATGCTTCCCTATGCTTTACCATACCTCTCTGTGCTTTACAATGCTTCCCTATGCTTTACCAGACCTCTCTGTGCTTTACAATGCTTCCCTATGCTTTACCAGACCTCTCTGTGCTTTACAATGCTTCCCTATGCTTTACCATACCTCTCTGTGCTTTATAATGCTCCCCTATGTTTTACCATACCTCTCTGTGTTTTACAATGCTTCTCTAAGCTTTACCATACTTTCACTGTGCTTGATTACACTGTGGGAAACCTTCATAAGGGAAGCACTCTTCATGTTATCTTCAGGTATAGTACATAAGAAAGTTTACAAACGAGAGGAGGCCATTCAGCCCATCTTGCTCGTTTGGTTGTTAGGAGCTTATTGATCCAAGAATCTCATCAAGCAGCTTCTTGAAGGATCTCAGGGTGTCAGCTTCAACAACATTACTGGGGAGTTGGTTCCAGACCCTCACAATTCTCTGTGTAAAAAAGCGTCTCCTATTTTCTGTTCTGAATGCCTCTTTATCTAATCTCCATTTGTGACCCCTGGCCCTTGTTTTTTTTTTCAGGTCGAAAAAGATCCCTGGGTCGACATTGTCTAATACCTTTTAGGATTTTGAATGTTTGAATCAGGTCACCGCGTAGTCTTCTTTGTTCAAGACTGAATAGATTCAATTCTTTTAGTCTGCCTGCATATGACATGCCCTTTAAACCCGGGATAATTCTGGATGCTCTTCTTTGCACTCTTTCTAGAGCAGCAATATCCTTTTTGTAACGAGATGACCAGAACTGAACACCATATTCTAGGTGAGGTCTTACTAACGCATTGCATTACTAAGGCATATACAGGGCGTATCAAAGCCCTCACGAGTAAAACTTAAAATGTTTTTTTCTTCTTCTTGGTTTTAATAAAGGGGGGGTTATCAAGTACAGGCACAGATGACTGTGGCAGTGACGTCGACCCTATTCACACTGCCAGCATAACGCGCGATCACCGCTGTAGAAATGGGGTTGTGAATGACAATCGTGAGCTTTAAGAAAGAGTCTCAATGGGCATGCACGCTGACACGTGGAGAGTCCCGTCAAAGACTTCATTTAAATGTATTAATTTACTAACCGATCGACGATGACATGCAGAAGTGCTCAGCGCAAAACAAACTGAGAACCGCATCTAATCTACCACCTTCATTACCAGGGCACAGTCCCTGTTTGCTAAGAATGTCAGCAAGGTGCGATGTGACCATTTCACCAGCAGAGGGCACCTGTAATACAAAACTCACAGCTCAACATACCCCCAAACCTTCACTTTACCCTGCGTGTGTCACCCCTGGGGAATGTACCAGATAGTAGGATAAGAGCTGTTGATGTCAATATGCATGTGCTACACCCAATGTGCTAAATCCAGTAGTCTGAAAAATAGACAGCAGTGTTTGCAGAATAACCAGTCTATTGCTCATTTTTCCAAGTATGGGGATCCAGCGTGGCCAGTATAAACCCTGACAGGAATTCCCTACACGTCGATGTCTCTGGAAACGTCTGGACGGCTCCACAGTTTATTCCATACAGTGCATGTGAGTAACGCACAGTATACGGCTGTGCACTATCCTCCCTGGCACAGCGTGCTCAGTACCTGTAGTAAGAGTTCGAATGAGGGGGCTGGAAGTGTAACAGGTTAGGTAATGCACCTGGATTTTCAAGTGGAACCCAGTGAGCATACTTTGTGGTATCCTGCAGGGCTGCCTTGCACAAACCCAGGTGTTTCTGTATTCAGGCTGTCACGCACTCCAGGTAAAGCCAGATGCGTGAGGAGCAGGAGGCCAGGCCTCATTGAACTGCCCTGCCTGGCTTCATTATAGAGCTGCTTCATTGTTTGCATTACTGTCAGACTGCTCCAAAGCAATATGAAGTGTGATCTACAGAGGCAATGTGTTATAGATGCACTGGGATATTGTAGGTGTTGTAAAGTGTATGTAAATCTCATGTATCAATGGTCAGTTTGTAGCAGAGTGGTCTCAGTGTGCTTCTACGATGTCACAGTGACATCACGAGCCCCGGGTGAATTACAGCCTGTGGATTCAGTTTCATCTGCTGCTGCTTACACTGTGTAATCCTCCCCAATCAGCCTGGAAACAGGAGACCTGGGGAACAGCAGCATTCCACTTCAATCCAGGAGGAGAGAGAGAGAGAGAGAGAGAGCACACTGCAATCCTGACCTGAACACCCCCTGCCCGACAGTCCTGAGCCTCTCTCAAGCAAGCTGACTTGTGGTGGGTTTTTTGTTTTTAAGTAGAATGATGTCCACTGTGGGATAATCCGAGAGCCAAACTCAATCCACCTGTGACCTGTGCTTGTTTTGATCCCAGACCTTCAAGGAGGGATGCTAATAAATGAGCCTGCTGAGCCCGCTTGGGAATGTAGCTCATCCTTCGTGGGCTTTGTTCCATCACACAAGGTGGTGTCACCATGGAGATGCACAGGCGCGCTGCACTGTTGTGTGGTCACAATAGAGCAGAAAACAGACGTGAGCCGCATCAAAGCCATGTAAACGGGGGTTTAAGAGGTCAGACTAGAATTTCATTGATTTACATGAGGCAGAAGAAATTTAAATATTTATATAGTTCATCTTGCTTTAGAGAAAGGGAAGGAAGTATTTCTGTTATTAATTCATAATGATTGGGTTCAGGAAATATTTAAAGGGCAGGTAGTCCAGCAGGACCCTGGTAATGTGTTACAATGAATTAGCTTGAAGGGTAAATACTGCAGGGGGTAAGAGTGCTCATTCTGTGCACAGAAGCCATGCAGGTTTGTTCAGTCTGTGCACAGAAGCCCTGTGGATGAGTTCAGCCTGCAAGCAGCCACCAGCCTTTTTCGCTGGACCAATAGTAAACCTGCATCAGAATGAAGACTTCCAGGGAAACTGCAGTCCAGTCCTCATTGCACAGCTGCTCATCCAGTCCTCATTGCACAGCAGCTCATCCAGTTCTCATTGCACAGCAGCTCATCCAGTCACTGCACAGCAGCACATCCCGTCATTGCACAGCAGTTCAAGTCTGTCCCTGTTTTACTGGGAGCTAGATAAGGCCTGTCCGAGCTTTCCTTCTCTTGGGTTTGCTGAATCAATCCTATAGTAAAACTGGAATAGCTAACACTCCTGTGCTATTGGAGTCCTGCCGATGAGCAATTCTGATTTGCTCGACACCTACGAAGTGAGAGCTTGCTTCAGAATATCACTTTGATTTTTAAATAGTGTGCAGTCACGGAGTGGAAAATAATAACCACCCCCATGTGTTCTGAATTCCTGAAGAAATTGACAGCATTTATCACTGCACTGCACTTGCTCATTAAAATCTATACAGTGCTGGCGGTTCATTTAAATCTGTTGCATATTTTTAAACAGGAGACGATTTTCTATTCAGGGATACCAAGATATTTCATGAGATAGCAGTCTGAGTGAAGTTATCTGGCAACAGACTCCCCATCCCCAGTTGTTCTGCTTCCCTAGAAAAAGGAGAGCATTTTGGGGGACTGTAACAGGGCGAGGTTCCCTGTACATTTGATTTGTTTATTTTATTTTAGAACGGGGTCCCCCTCCGCCCCTGTATTTGTTTTGTATTATTATTTATTATTTATTATGATTTATTTATTATGTATAGAAGACGGTGAAGCACCGCGTATTTTTGTTAGTGACGGCGTAGCTGAATGTTTTGTTTTTGTGTAGTAGTGTGGATGGGTAGCCCACAGTAATTTAAAAAAACTCGTGCAGATTGTGGCCGAGGGGTAAAAGAATAATTGCTAGCCAGTTAAACCCCTCGGCCACGATATATAAACCTGCAGCTCTCTGCACTCGGGGTGGGTGTTAGAGAGGAGAGAGCGAAAGAAAGAAAGAAAGAAAGAAAGAAAGAAAGAAAGAAAGAAAGAACTTTATTTAAAAAAATGCACAGGAAGAGTGACAGCGACTGCCCAGCCTGACCTGTATTTATTATTTTGTGTTCGAGACTTATTTTTGTTTAACTATTTATTTTGCTGTGTGAGCACAGTTTCTTTTTGATAAGATATTTGATTTATTTTTGTATTTAAATAAAACGGCTGCCAGCCGCGTCTTTATTATTTGAAAACTGCAGTACCTGGTGTCAGTCTTTTCCTTCCTGCTTCTGCCATGACGTCACCGCCCAGCCACCCTGCCACAGGGACCATTCTACTTGTGAGATGTCTTGCTCATTAAAACATATAGCATATTTTTAAAGAGATGATTATCTATTCACAGATACCAGGGTATTTAGTGAGTAAGGGGTCTACATGCAGTGTGGAGTGTTATCTATTCAGAGATACCAGGGTATTTAGTGAGTAAGGGGTATATATCCAGTGTGGAGGGTTATCTATTCAGAGATACCAGGGTATTTAGTGAGTAAGGGGTCTATATGCAGTGTGGAGGGTTATCTATTCAGAGATACCAGGGTATTTAGTGAGTAAGGGGTCTATATGCAGTGTGGAGGGTTATCTATTCAGAGATGCAGCGAGGAAAGGGAATACATCCTGTGAAGACCTGTTCCTCTGTTCCAGTCCTTGAGGATCATGTGATCATTGTGGGCAGTGTGGATACTGCATTACCTGAGCACACACCTGTAGGTATTTCATTGCGATTGCGATGCTGCAGTGTTGAGCTGCCGGCTGTGTCGGAGAGGCTCAGCCGCGCTCCTGTTGCAGCGCATGTTCAGTAATTACTGCTGGCCTCAGGTGACGGGCAAGGTGATTAATCTCAGATTCGAGGGCTGGCTGCCGCAGACTCTGCCGTGTTCAACATCAGCCTTCGCGCGCTGCCTGTGGAAAGCATTGATTTCTCCTGTGATTAATGGAACAGCATGGGTTGGAGACGCCTGCACTATGCTGTAGGTACAGCACACATTGCAATGATTACAAACACAAAACTATTTGCAAACACAGTGCTGTGTTCTGTATGCCAGTTTGTGCTACATCCCCGGAGTATTCTAGGTCTGTACAGCAACGTGCTTCCAATGCGGTTGTCATGCATGAAAGATGAACATTAATTAAAATAAATAGAGTTCTTCCATTACTTTCATTGCTTAGAACACTCAATAAAACATGTGTTTCAAATTGGTCTGCCTTTCTCAGCATCTTCTTTGGAAAAATGAAGGAAGATAGTGAGAAATGCACACTAAGCTGGAAGGTCTACATTGACATACAGTAGTTTCTTTTAGTTTTACCTGAAAGAACATCCTGCAGGATGAACCATGGCCCTCATATATTCTTCTACTAGAATAATCGACTGCACCACAGCACTGAAACGGGTTGACAGCACATTTCTACATGTGGAAATATGGGTTGTTTCATTAATAAAAAAACAAAAGTAATATTTGTATATTATTTACCAGTAGGCCACGTCATGTAATCTTTAACAAAACTTTTCATCCTTTTACAAAAGGTTGTAACGATCACTCTGCACAACTGAGAAGCAGTTGTACTATCCTCCCTAAGGAGATACTACTGGCCCAATATCTATAACTAACTAAGTCAGCAAGAGTGACAGACAGCAAAAGCAGGGACGTCAGAGGTGTCAATTTCACAAACAAACGGTTTATTGTTGTAAACTATAATGTAATAAATGAAATATAAGGACAACAACTTATTGAAGAGAACATTTAGTGTAAGATACAGGTGAGTCAGAAAGTAAAAGAGAACTAAACAAACATCCAAACAAACTAATATGAAAGCGAAATGAATGCGATGTCCGGTGGGCCTCCAATAAACCCACACACACACAAACACCACACCAATACAAAACCAACCCACTGACCGGCAAAAAGACACAGGCTGAATGAATAAGTATACAGGGAAAACAATTACAAAGACAGTCTTGATGGCAATGGATGGTAAATGGAATTTAGGCCTAACAAATCCAGTGAAGCAATGCACATGTAATCCAAAGTAACAAAAGAACAAAACCAAAATTACAGGAACCAAAGTATCAAAGTAGAGTAGAAAAACCCAGCAAACAGAAAAGGAATAATCTCACCGAAAAATAATGAAGTCCCGAATAGAGTCCTGTACTGATGATGCTGGATGAAGGTTGATGAAAAAAATAGCGATCGTAGAAGATGGTGAGTCTGTCGAGTAGTACCGGGTTGAACTGGTGAACAGCTGTTTAGAAACTATCAGGAGAATCAGGAACAAAATGGAGGCTGAACACGCTAACAAAAACAAACCCTAAACAGACCTTGTACAGCAACTAAACTTAAACAAGTAACAGTGTAAACAAAAGAAAGGTTTAGACAAAGTACAGGATTAACAAAAGAGTAAATGGATGCACCTGTATTTATCTAAAATAAAGTTAAAGTTACACTGTAATTAAGTAATGGGCTGTTTGTAAAATGGATTCCTCAAGAGAAAAGGAGAGAGTCTCCTGGCCTAGCCAGCCAGCTTTAAACAGGTATTGGCTTACAAGGAGCTCTGAGATTGGAGGAGAGGATATCTGAATGAGCCAATGGAGGAAGAGAATGAACAGAGGTTGATAGTAAGGGACTATGGGAAATTGAGTTTTAACCTGGCCAGGCTACTGACCCTAATTAAAGGGACAGGTGGGTGAGACTTACACCCACATTATGTAGCATGGGAATTGCTACAAGGTAATACCCATGACCCCTGTCCAGCCCAAATCGGTCTGCTGCCCTCGGAGACCTTGATCTGCAGGAACCCATGCTAGCGACAGCAGGAGGAATGGAGGTTCCCTGGGAACCCGCTGGTCGTCCTGTCTGAGCTGGATCTAGCTCTACGTTGGGATTCCTCAATAAGACTGAAAACAGTTTTAAAAAGTGTAGGTCGTTAATGTAACAGGTAAGTATACTATGCTAAGTGTCCTTTTATGAAAGCCAGTCCTTGGTTCTTGGTTTTCCATTTTGTTGTTCTTTGTCAGCAAGCTGGAGGTGAATTGGCTGGGAATCCTCACGATTGTGTGTTTGAACCAGGGTGAGCAAAAACAAGGCAACCACTCATGATCACTGTGTGTGTTAACTGGGACCTGAGTGCTCAGCATAGGGATTCATTTAGGGATTAATCCCTGAGAAGTATATCTGAGTGTGTGTCAGGGAGAAGGTTCCTGGAGCGGGACCTCCCTTTAGTGGGAGCAGCGCTCGGCCGGTGCTTGGCCAGCTTTTCTTTTATTAGCTGTTTTTTCCCGCTGTGTTTTGTTTGGACTTTTTGTATTTATTACACTGTATTTGAGTATGTCCTTTCATCCTAGCACTACCATTGTTGGTACCCTAGTGGCGGCCACCTACCACTGCAACTGCCATTAATCGTCTAGCCCTTTGCGGTCCTATGTCGGACCTGGTCCGACATTGCAATTTTCCCTTTCCGACTTCATCAAAAAGACGCAAAAAACAGGTCTCTAGTCGTTTTTTCTCCGGAAAAAGCAGAGAAAACAATTCAATGGCCGAGTGAGATCGACAGGAGCCGAGAGAAGCCGAAAAAAAAGGGGGCGTATCTCATGAATACAGATAGCCCTGGCATCACATAGATAACACGGACATAAACAAACAAGATAGCTGCTTCTGCATCCAGCGCTCAAAGAACATCACAGACATTTGCAGAGCTTTTTTTAGATGTTATAGTAATAAAATAATGACTTGGATCGCATTATTGAGGAGTTTGGTGATAAAACGAGTGATCAGGAGATGATTTATCAGTATGCACGACTATCAAGAGGTATGTGAAAAAACAGCGAAGCGAGGGTGGGGAGGGGCTGGAGATGCAGTACTGAGTGTCCTGTTGATATGCAGTGCCTTTTAAACCTGTTTTACTGTGAAAAAATACTTTTAAATAGCGTGTCTAAAATAAACTGAGCGTGTGAAAATAAATTGGACCTGACGCACCTGAGACGCGCTGAATAAATGGACCGCTAAGGGTTAATAAAACCTGGACGCCTGAGCAGATTTCAACGTCAACCTCTGTGTCTCTCTCATCTGTCAGCGGATACCCACACAGTAACGGAACACCCCTTTTACAACCTGATCTAAACTAGGAGTGATGTGGCAAGTTTTATTTCCTTAAAGTTAGAGGCACAGATTTTAATAAAATCATACAGACACAAATGAAACAGTGCTTAATTAACACCTTTAACACTAGGATGTGTGACCTCTGATATGAATTAGCCAATCAGAAACTTCCTCTTGGCTCCTTTTCTAAAATCACCTATCCACCGGTCTCTCCTAACAGGATAACAAGCTATCCACAGGTCTCTCCAAGATAACAAGCTATCCACAGGTCTCTCCAAACAGGATAACAAGCTATCCACAGGTCTCTCCAAACAGGATAACAAGCTATCCACAGGTCTCTCCAAACAGGATAACAAGCTATCCACAGGTCTCTTCAAGATAACAAGCTATCCACAGGTCTCTCCTAACAGGATAAGCTATCCACAGGTCTCTCCTAACAGGATAACAAGCTATCCACAGGTCTCTTCAAGATAACAAGCTATCCACAGGTCTCTCCTAACAGGATAACAAGCTATCCACAGGTCTCTCCTAACAGGATAACAAGCTATCCACAGGTCTCTCCTAACAGGATAACAAGCTATCCACAGGTCTCTTCAAGATAACAAGCTATCCACAGGTCTCTTCAAGATAACAAGCTATCCACAGGTCTCTCCTAACAGGATAACAAGCTATCCACAGGTCTCTTCAAGATAACAAGCTATCCACAGGTCTCTCCTAACAGGATAACAAGCTATCCACAGGTCTCTCCTAACAGGATAACAAGCTATCCACAGGTCTCTCCTAACAGGATAACAAGCTATCCACAGGTCTCTTCAAGAGAACAAGCTATCCACAGGTCTCTCCTAACAGGATAACAAGCTATCCACAGGTCTCTCCTAACAGGATAACAAGCTATCCACAGGTCTCTTCAAGATAACAAGCTATCCACAGGTCTCTTCAAGAGAACAAGCTATCCACAGGTCTCTCCTAACAGGATAACAAGCTATCCACAGGTCTCTTCAAGATAACAAGCTATCCACAGGTCTCTTCAAGATAACAAGCTATCCACAGGTCTCTCCTAACAGGATAACAAGCTATCCACAGGTCTCTCCTAACAGGATAACAAGCTATCCACAGGTCTCTCCTAACAGGATAACAAGCTATCCACAGGTCTCTTCAAGATAACAAGCTATCCACAGGTCTCTTCAAGATAACAAGCTATCCACAGGTCTCTTCAAGAGAACAAGCTATCCACAGGTCTCTCCTAACAGGATAACAAGCTATCCACAGGTCTCTCCTAACAGGATAACAAGCTATCCACAGGTCTCTTCAAGATAACAAGCTATCCACAGGTCTCTTCAAGATAACAAGCTATCCACAGGTCTCTTCAAGAGAACAAGCTATCCACAGGTCTCTCCTAACAGGATAACAAGCTATCCACAGGTCTCTCCTAACAGGATAACAAGCTATCCACAGGTCTCTTCAAGATAACAAGCTATCCACAGGTCTCTTCAAGAGAACAAGCTATCCACAGGTCTCTTCAAGAGAACAAGCTATCCACAGGTCTCTTCAAGAGAACACGCTATCCACAGGTCTCTTCTAACAGGATAACAAGCTATCCACAGGTCTCTTCAAGATAACAAGCTATCCACAGGTCTCTTCAAGAGAACAAGCTATCCACAGGTCTCTTCAAGAGAACAAGCTATCCACAGGTCTCTTCAAGAGAACACGCTATCCACAGGTCTCTTCTAACAGGATAACAAGCTATCCACAGGTCTCTTCAAGATAACAAGCTATCCACAGGTCTCTTCAAGATAACAAGCTATCCACAGGTCTCTTCAAGAGAACAAGCTATCCACAGGTCTCTTCAAGAGAACAAGCTATCCACAGGTCTCTCCTAACAGGATAACAAGCTATCCACAGGTCTCTCCTAACAGGATAACAAGCTATCCACAGGTCTCTCCTAACAGGATAACAAGCTATCCACAGGTCTCTTCAAGAGAACAAGCTATCCACAGGTCTCTCTAACAGGATAACAAGCTATCCACAGGTCTCTCCTAACAGGATAACAAGCTATCCACAGGTCTCTCCTAACAGGATAACAAGCTATCCACAGGTCTCTCCTAACAGGATAACAAGCTATCCACAGGTCTCTCCTAACAGGATAACAAGCTATCCACAGGTCTCTTCAAGATAACAAGCTATCCACAGGTCTCTTCAAGATAACAAGCTATCCACAGGTCTCTTCAAGAGAACAAGCTATCCACAGGTCTCTCCTAACAGGATAACAAGCTATCCACAGGTCTCTCCTAACAGGATAACAAGCTATCCACAGGCCTCTCCTAACAGGATAACAAGCTATCCACAGGTCTCTTCAAGAGAACAAGCTATCCACAGGTCTCTTCAAGATAACAAGCTATCCACAGGTCTCTCCTAACAGGATAACAAGCTATCCACAGGTCTCTCCAACAGGATAACAAGCTATCCACAGGTCTCTTCAAGAGAACAAGCTATCCACAGGTCTCTCCAAACAGGATAACAAGCTATCCACAGGTCTCTTCAAGATAACAAGCTATCCACAGGTCTCTCCTAACAGAATAACAAGCTATCCACAGGTCTCTCCTAACAGGATAACAAGCTATCCACAGGTCTCCTCTGATATGAATTAGCCAATCTGAAACTTCCTCTTGGCTACTTTTCTAAAATCACCTATCCACAGGTCTCTCCTAACAGGATAACAAGCTATCCACAGGTCTCTTCAAGATAACAAGCTATCCACAGGTCTCTTCAAGAGAACACGCTATCCACAGGTCTCTTCTCTAGTTTTTTCTGAGGACACACATCTACCCTCGTACCCGGAACTCTCTCTGTATGGCAGAACCCAGTCTGTATATAGCTTGGCCTTGGTAGCTCTGCCTCTGAGTTAAACCAGCATGGAGGGTTAAAGAGGACATTTACATCATTCAATAAACACTGTGCAGTTTATTTCATCTTTAATCAGGGTACAACCAGCCGGCTGTAACCCTCTCCTTACCTTTTAAATGTCTCACCTTTGAAAGGCACTTATTAGCCTGATCATGTAAAACACTGTAGAAGTTCTCTTCCCATTGGATTCAATATGTGCTCTAGCTGCTGCCCACACCCCCGGTTCAGTTCCCCCTAATGGCAGCTGCAATGCTTTGACTCCGGTAAGGTTCAGTATCATTTTACACATTTGAACCATTGTCAAAACAGTAGCGTTTACAACAACTATTCAACCTAACGCCATTTCAAAGAAAATGTGCACCTTATATTAAAATAAACACTGCTTTCTACATCCACGATTAATTTCAGACCGTTTTGCATTTCCCTTCTAGCTTTACCATCCCGTTTCTCCACCAGAAAACAATTCCTATCTGGATACAGGTCAGTACATATTCTATAAACGTCCATGCCTTCAGGCAGTTCATATTAAAACAATATGGTGTTCATTTAGTGATGGGTAATCTGCTCCGTCACAATTAGAAGAAACATCTAGCCATATATTTAAATATGCTATCCCCCTTACAGTACGTACAGGAGGCTGTGTGGTCCGATGGTTAAGAAAAGGGCTTGTAACCAATAGGTCCCTGGTTCAGATCCCGGCTCACTCACTGACTCACTGTGTGACCCTGAGCAAGTCACTTGACCTCCTTGTGCTCCACAGGTGATGCATAGTTCACACACCCTAGTCTCAGTAAATTGCCTTGGATAAAGGTATATGCTAAATAAGTAAATAATAATAATAATAATAGAGGAGAGGGCGTGTCCTGCTCACAGCTGTGGGAATCTGAATCTCCCAAGTGTCCCGCACACTCCCAGCTGGACCGGGAATCACAATGTGAAGGAGTACACGAGGTGAAGCCGAGTGATTGGAATAGTCTCACTCATCTGAACTGTCAGCCCCACTCCATTCATTGAGATTGGATGCTCTGCTTCTCAAATTTTAAAAATGAAATCTGAGCTATGCATGGGATCATTTGCCTAATCATATATAATACAGATATTCTGCATCTGCATTATACATACAACTCCACTGGAAACGGCACACAGACACTGCACACTGCACACTATTTGAATTGTTTGTGTACCCCTCCTTACCGTTTTATGATGTTTGCAATCATTCAGGCTGCTTGAGAGTATCCAGTATAAAATACAGAATATCACACCAGTGTAGTAAAAAAACAAGAACCACTCACTCCTGACCCAATCATAATGACTGCCAGTAAACGGATCATACTCATCATGGCACTTGTGGGATGTCTTGCTCATTAAAGTCATTTGCATATATCTGAAGAGATGATGATTATCTATTCAGAGATACCGAGGTATTTAGCAAGCAGCAAGTCTAATTAAGGACCACAAGGCAGAATCTTTGTTTTTGTATTATGATTGGTAGGCAGATGATGAAACCACAAAACGTATTATAAGCAGACCTCACAGAGGATTTCTTTATAAAAGAATTCAGCTCAGGTCCTCCCAGGCTCTGATTTTCAACATTTAGTGGCATTAAGAGGATTTCATATGCAAACACAATTCCTCCGCTAGAGCGAGCAAAGCAGTGACAGCCACTGGTGTTCCCTTCCCAACGGAGCCCCCAGAGACACTCAGGGCTGGAAATAACTCTGTACCCAACACGTGATACACATGCATGGGGGAGCCTGCAACACAGCCAGCTATCCCGCTGCAAGAGAGGCACACTCTGCCACCAGCGCTGGGTCTAGCCAGGGGTCTCCACACTGATCCCAATCCCCAGGGACAGCAGCACCAAGCACTGGGAAAGCAGCCACTGGATCTGTACATTAATATTCCTGAATCAGGCTACAGTCTCACTGAGTTCATTCTGTGTTAAACAATGAATGAATGAATGAATGAATGGATGAATGAATTGATTAAGTGCATTTCCCTTAGTAACAACATGGCACAGTGTAATAAAGCACAGTGATTGTTGTGTGATACGCTGCCGTTACACATTCTGTCCCTAGTTGGATAAAAGCTCTATGCCCGGCTCTTTTGCATGGTGGCTAAGACGCTCGCTTGCACAAGTCCAGGTCCCTTATCCATGCACTACTCAGGCCCAGCCTAGCTGAGCTGTGGAGATCTAAGCTCAGGCTCCATGTGAAATGGTTTCAGATTTACAATGTTAACTTGTATAAGGGCACAGGGGCCTGCAGTTGTTCAATGATGTATTATGTGCTCCTGGGTATCTGAGCAGCTCATTTGGATTTGCCCCCTGCAGCCCCGCATGCTTCACACACACACACACAAGCCTCTGCTGCTGTCAATCGCTGCCTCGCTGCCTCGCTGCCCTCGCACTACAGAGAACACGGATCCTGATTTAAAGAAGAACGATTTCACAGACACACACACAAGCCTCTGCTGCTGTCAATCGCTGCCTCGCTGCCTCGCTGCCTTCGCGCTACAGATAACACGGATCCTGATTTAAAGAAGAACGATTTCGCACACACACACACAAGCCTCTGCTGCTGTCGATCGCTGCCTCTCGCTACAGAGAACACAGATCCTGATTTCACAGGCACACACGCCACAGCACTGTGGGACTGATCATTTCTCACTCCCTGTAGAACACCTTTCTATCAAATCTTTTTTTCGCACTCTTTTTCAGTTGTCACGGCAACCGGTAGAAGCTGGATGGGGGCAGAGTCAAAGTCAAGACTCAGGGGAGCCTGCAGTTTAATACACCGGACCGACTGGTAATCCTTCCAGGAGAGCTAAGCAAGACTTCCAGATTCATCCTCTTACTTCCTCAGCACTATCCGCCATAACATTGTGCTTATATCCTTGTTTCAATGCTACAAAAAGTGATACTGTTACTGTAGCTAGTCACACACACACACACACACACACACACACACACACACACACTCACACTCACACACAAACACACACACACAAACACACACACAAAACCTGCTCTTGTGGAGCGAGGAGGTCCCTGTGGGTCCGACTGCTTATTATGATGCATTTACAGCATGACAGAGTTGTTTAGTGAGAGCCCAGCCAGGGAGCATTAGTGGTAATGTTAACGCTAGATGCATCTGCGGTTCAGGGCACACTTAGCTACATTTTGGGAATGTATTGACTGAGTAATAATAATAAAAAGACTCATTGTGTTAAGTAGGGATTCAATCAGTTCAACTTCAGCTAGACAATCCCAGTGCACAGCAAGATCTGATAGAGAGATAGATAGATAGATATTTTTGTTTTTGAAAATACTTTATTAAATACGTCAAAAACATTTAAAAAAAACATTGAAAACCATTTCATAACAGATAAACACAATTGTTTCATTGATTAAATATTAATATTAGAAAAGCCAGTTATATGAGAATTCAAACAGAAGAAAAAAAACACAATATCAAAAATTCACACACAGTTTATCGCCTTCAATATCACACAACACATCATCTATACACCAAATCTGCTGAAAACTCTCCAAATTATTTGTAGTTTTATTATAACTAAGAACATTTATAATAACATTCTGCTTAATAACAACATTCTAAAAATGATAACTGGAACCATTCATCTTATTTTGTCTACTCTTAAAATAGCCAATTTGGCTTGTCCAAAAATACAATTAACAAGTTGACTCTTAGAATTGTCCTTTACAAAATCTAAAACCAAAAATAAAGATGACATCACTAAACTGGAAACCCAATCCAACAGTAATATTTCTCAGCACACTGAACATTGGTTTGAATCTTTTACAGAAAAGAAAAACAATGTGTCTCTCTTTGAGAGCAGAAAGGGAAGGGCAGCTATCTTTCACTTCAGGATTAATAATCCATACAAAAGAATTAACAGGAAGAATAGCGTGTAAGATTCTCCACTGCAAATCACCTGATCCTTTGGGTAATGGTGGCCTGTATAAGGAAGCCCAGGCTGGCTGTATATGCTCTTCCACCCCCAACCTCTCTGTCCAAGAAGTATCAGGCAGCGACTCAAGCTGTGTCTGATGCTGTTTACACTAATTCTATACAGCTTCCTGCCATCTACTGTAGCCAGGGAAAGATCTTTCAGAGCTTTAACAGTCAACAGCTTTCTTGGCACATCAGAGTCCAGACTGAGCTCAGGGGAAATAGCTAAATCGGGAAAATCAGGGTTAGGCTGAGGCAGTGTCTGATTTCCAAGACATTCCTCCAACAGCTCTATATTTTCCTTGGGGATGGCATTGCACATTTCATTAATGAAGCATTCAGCCAAGCGGACCAAGCGGGTCCCTAGCTCTGAAGCCAAAGACTCCGACCTCTTCCATGTGAAGCTGTGATAATCCAGCAGCTATCTCAGTTTTACTATTCCTGCCCTCATTAAATGCTCTATAAAACTGTTGGATTCCCCCAATTTTGTTTTTAAACCAGGATTCGCTACCAGAGGCTCTTCTAACAGCCAATACAGGGTTACATTCCCGGGGTCCCTCTTTATTGTCAGTAACTTCCATGCTTTAAATAGACTGTGAGAATATTCTGGCAGCTGTTTCAGGTCCAATTTATTAAACTGACCAAAAAACAATATAGCAACAGCAACCTCTGCAGGGCCTGAAGCCGGAACGCAGCAATTCTGCTGGAAGTGTCTATAAGGTCCTTTCCCCCTTCAACCAATGGCAAATAGATCACACTCTTTCTCACCCAGTGCACCCCACTCCAAAGAAATCCAACAGTGCTGATTGAACTTGCCTAACAAGACTTTCCGGGGGGGTCTAAACAGATAAAACGATACCATAAGCTAGAAGCTACCAAGTTATTGATTAGTAACATTCTGCCTCTATAGGAGAGTTGTGGAATAAGCCACCTTCATCTCTGGAGTCTAGCCTTCACCTTCTCCAGCACTCCATCCCAATTTTTTTTATCACCTAAATATACTCCCAGATACAGGATCCCACCCTAGCTCCATTGTAGTTTACTGGGTAAGTCTGGTGGACGACTGCCTTTCCAGTCCCCTATAAGCAAACCACTGCTTTTAGCCCAGTTTATCCTTGCTGATGACAACCTTTCAGTCTTTGACAGATGGTTAACTGAACAATATCTGCTTGATTGATCACAATAACTGCAATGTCATCAGCATAAGCTGTGATCTTCATTGGCTCACTGGAAACCCGAGGGATGGACAGGCCAGTCATAACTCTCCTCAATCTGATGATTAAAGGCTCTATAGCCAGTGCATATAGCATTCTGGACAATGGGCACCCTTGCTTAATGCCTCTCTTTACAGAGAAAGGGGCACTCAAGCACAGACTAGAAATGTCACAATAAAGTAAGTTTAATCTTTTCTATAAAACCGGACCCAAACCCCAAAACTTCCTAAGTTCTCCATAGGTAACCATGTTCAACCCTATCGAAAGATTTTTCTTGATCAAGCGCTACTAAACCTGCCCTAAAACCAAATAATTTGGAGGCTGCAAGAATGTCTCGAATCAAAACAATATTATTAAAAATGGATCTGTCAGGCACACAACAAGTTTGATCTGAATGCACCACCTTTCCTATCACATGCCCTAAATGATTTGCCAGAGCTTTGGAAAGGATTTTATAATCCACACCAAGAATTGATACAGGTCTCCAGTTTTTTAAATCTCACTGTGGTAGTGTCCTGGTATACTTGCCTCAGGCGGCCAAAAAGAACGTACAAGAGACAGTACACAAACAAAAAGTAAACAATGATGTCATGTAACACTACCAGCAATGGTAGAGCACAGAGGACGGTACAAGGCTGTAAAAACACTAAAAATAAAACACAATACAACAAACTATAAATCAAAGGTGCCTTGAAAATGGCAGGCCTTGCAGTAGCCCTGATCACAGTCATCTCTATATTTTTATACTGACACTCCGCTGAGACACGCCCACCTGCCGGCTGGAACAGCTGATTGCTTTCAGCTGCTGCTCCACGCAGACAGGTAGCGGTCCTAAACGGAGCGTCATCACAATTAAATAATTCAATGAATCTATTTACACAAATCCATATATTTACAACAATTAATCTCAAATATACAAATATACATAATTCCCCATGTGCAGGGCTTCCGCCCCGTTACACACACACACACACACATCACCTTTCTTAGGAAGAAGAATAAGGACAGCCCTCCTGCAACTCTGAGGTGACACTCCTTCTTGTGCACTCTCTCCAAACACCTCCCACAAATCCTCTCCCAGCAAAGGCCAAAAAGCTTTATAAAATTCCACTGGGAGACCATCGGGTCCAGGTACTTTGCCATTATTCAGCCCTTGGAGGGCATCAGTCAATTCTCCCAAAGTCAAAGGGCTGCCTAACCCTCTAGCCTCCTCTTCAGGCAGTTGAGGGAGATTCTGCAGGAAGCACTGTGGCTCCACAGTTTCCCTCAACTCTTGCCCATCCGCTGTCTTCAGATAATGAATCATTTTACCCTGGGCACTTTTCTTTTCTAGCCCCAAAAATGTGGTTGCTGCATCCATTTCCACCATATTCTTAAAGTGAGACCTGACTACTGTCCCCTGAACTTTTGTTCCCAGCAGATCCACCAACCCATGCTTTTTGTATTTTAGTTCCTCAATCAGTCTGTCATCTGGCCGGGAATCCAGAGCTTGCTGAAGCTCTAGAATATCTGCCTACAATTCCCCCATTGCCTTGTTTAAACTCTTAGTGACATTTCAATTAAACTGTTGACAACAAGACCGGATCTGTACTTTCCCAACCTCCCACCATAACCTCAAAGAAGGAAAATCCCCTTTCTTCATCCTCCATCTCTCCTAAAACATCCAACTATGCAAACATCTTTACAACATGTTTTAACCCATGTGTACTGTCTGACTTTGCCATTAAAATTCCTCCATACATCAATCAGTTCTGAATGTTTTAAAATTCTTAAAAACTCTCTAGCAGACTGTGGATGAGGCTCCATGTGTTTTCTATCTAGCCCATTATTTACTGTACAATTAAAATCACCACCTAAAATAAGACCTTCTTCTGGTACAAGGTCTAATAAAATACTTTGTAAACGCTGAAGAAAGCAGACCCGCTCCCTACCAGTGGTGGGTGCATGAACATTTAGAAAAATATAAACCCTGTCCTCAATACAAGCCTGAACTTCCAACAGCCCACCTTTCACTTTCATCAACAATAACTGAGCTGGGACTGAAATTTTCTAAAAACAAAATTGGCACCCCAGTAATTGTCCCATTACTAAAAAATAAATTCCCTCTCCAGTCTTTAACCCAATCAATCTGATCTGCAGAGTCAAAATGTGTTTCTTGTAAAAAAAAAGTGACAGTCAAATTGTTTTGCTTAATATATGCTAATAGTGCAGTTCTGTTCTCAATATTTCTTCAACCATTGATGTTGAGACTTCCCATATGTATCCGAGTCATTGCAGAGATGGAAAGAACACATACAAAAGAAAATAAACAAACACACGAAAAGACTCCAGATTTTACTAAACATCTTAACTGTTTTGTTTTAAACAACCACAAAGTTTACTAAACATCTTAACTGTTTTGTTTTAAACAACCACAAAGTTTACTAATGATGTTCTTTAAACGTACATATTCCTGAGTGATAAACATGTCCAAACTAGATGTATTTTTCTTTAAACCGCGTACTGAGCTCATAAACAAGTTAACGTCAGGAAAGAAATCCTCAACCTGGATTCATCTCCGTCCTCTTGTTAGATCTAAAAAAATCCTTAATACTTTGAGCACTGTACCCTCCACTGCATTGTAAATCTTGAGAGTCTGAAACTGTAGAAGAGTGTGTAAGCCTTCCTCGCTCTCTGAGGCAGAACTCTCCTCAACCACTTCACTAGCTGCCTTCCTCGCTCTCTGAGGCAGAACTCTCCTCAACCACTTCACTAGCTGCCTTCCTCGCTCTCTGAGGCAGAACTCTCCTCAACCACTTCACTAGCTGCCTTCCTCGCTCTCTGAGGCAGAACTCTCCTCAACCACTTCACTAGCTGCCTTCCTCGCTCTCTGAGTCAGAACTCTCCTCAGCCACTTCACTAGCTGCCTTCCTCGCTCTCTGAGGCAGAACTCTCCTCAACCACTTCACTAGCTGTCTTCTTCACTCTCTGAGGCAGAACTCTCCTCAACCACTTCACTAGCTGCCTTCCTCGCTCTCTGAGGCAGAACTCTCCTCAATCACTTCACTAGCTGCCTGTTTACTGGTACTGGGCACTGCACTCACCTTTATAGAACTCCCAGCTTCAATGACACTGTGCTTTTTACATTAATACCATCCTTCGGTTTTTCACTTTCATTTCCTACCTCTTCTGCTGTCCCTATCATTGCAGCCTTCTTTTCAAACGCTCTCCCAGCCTGTCCTGCTTCAGCGCTTTGATCAGCTGGCTGCATTCTGTCTGACACAGCGCTACCGTCTGTAACCTCTGCCTGTAACTTAATCTTCTTCTCACCGGCAGACTCTACATCAGTCTGTCTGTCGGCAGTAGAAGGACCTGCCTGTTGACCACGGTGACCCTCTTGTTTGTTCCCCTCATTAACAGTCTGTCTGTCAGCATTAGAAGGACCTGACTGATCACTGTCTTCATGTTTTCTCTCCTCCCTCTCTTTCTCCAGGCAATTTTTTATAATATGTCCCTCACTCCTACATTTAAAGCACTTCATCGAGTCAGTACCCTCAATCTTAAATTTAAGAGCAATATTTAAATCTTCATTTACGTCATTAAGCACCATATTTACCTGTCTACATGCTTAAGCTGGGGAGATTTACAACCCAAAGGGATTCGCTTTACCCCTGACATTAATTGCCCATGAAGGGCTAACTCTCTCGCTAGAGATTCATTTTTTTAAACAGGGGAACATTAGACAGTTATTCTTCTTGCTGGAACAGCGAGCGGTGAAACCTGAATAAGCGTATCATCAATGACAATACCTTTTTACACTACTTTGGAAACCAAATCTACTGAGCTCCACTCATCCAAGAAGCCGATTTAATCTCCTCACAGCCCACAACATCACCTATTGCCAACTTCAACTCCATGTCGACGGGATTGTTTTTCAAATGGAAAATTAGTAAATGCTACCCCCCCTCCCCCCTCCCCCTCCCAACACAACCATCCTGGCTGCTTCCACTGATAACAACAACTATAACACTTTTACACAATAAATACCAAAAGAAACAGAAAACGTATAAATAACAAAAAAAGAAAAAGAAAAAAACGACAGACCTGTCAGCAGCACTTACACAAACCTCCACCTCTCCACGCTCACACTGAGACAGACACAATCAGTCAAGAGAGAGAGAGAGATAGAGAGATAGAGAGAGAGAGATAGACTTTTGACTTTTACAATCCTTTATTAAGATTTATAAAACAAAGAATCTATCCAAAAAAAACAACAGAAAAAACAATACTGACTCTAGGGAAACTTCCCAACACATCAGCATTAAAAACCTCTACAAATACAGCGCTTTAAATTCCTAAAAACAAGACTAAAAAAAAATTAAACAAAAACATTAAGGCTCCCCTCCTCACTCAGTGAACAGATTGCCTCTCTCAAACACCACTTCATCTGGAAACCTTCTAAGTCATGAACCAATTTAAAATAGGCGAAATCCACCTTAAGCCTGCTCACCACCATCACTCTGAACAGCCTGTCCACCTGAGTCAGCCCTAAGCCTGCCAGCTTGTTCTTCCGAGACTTCAGAATGGCCAGTTTTGCCTGCCCTAGAAGAAAGTTAACTATTGCACATATTTTACTATCCCTCCTCTTGTAGGGGACTCCAAAAATAAACATAATCTTTGTGTATTCAACTCCCAGCATCTCTAACATTCCGCTAAGGAGTTGAAACAGAGAGTCTAGCCTCTTACACTCACTGTATGCATGAAACACAGTTTCTTCCTCTGCACAAAAAGCACATTCTGAGTTAATATTGGGATCTATTTTATGAAGGAGCCTACCTGTGGCCAGTATACCATGTATTAGTCTCCACTGTAGATCTCCTACTCTCTTATCCAGAGGAAGCTTATACAGTACCCTCCATTCTGGTTTCCCCTCTTCTCCTAGTTCTAGGTGGCCTCTCCATCTGGAATCTACCACCCCTTTAACTCTCTGCAGTGGGCTATTTTTATGCATAATTTATACACATCTTTACTTTCCAGATTTTTAAAGTTTAGATGTTTCATTTTGTGCATTTTCAAAATCCTTCCTTTTTCTTCCTCCTCCCCTTGCTCCTCTTCTCCCTCTAAAGGAGACACCAGCAGCTCCGGGAACTTAGTGTCTTGTCCCTCTCCTCTCTGCGCTGCCTCATCTTCCAGAGCTTCCCTGAGCCTTGGAGACAGACAGCCCCTCACCTCCCTCAGCACCTTCGCTGCCTGCCTCTCACATCGCCAGCCCAACATATCTTTCAATTCAGCTGCACTCAGCCAGCAAGATAGTCCAGGCACCAAAAGCTGTCCTAACCTAGTAAGACCTGCTTTTACAAAACTGCCCTGCAGTGCTAAAGACTGAAGGCACTGCGCTGAAATGAGAGAATTAAAAACAGTGGTTCTTCTAAGAGATTCTGAGCTGTCATATTCTCCTCCCTCTGCACTATTAGTGTTCCCCACACCTTTAAAACACTATTATAAAAGGGGTAGAGAAGATCTATCCAGAGCGAGGTGGTTAATCAAAACAAATGAATGCCAAATCCCAACCCCTCCACTTTGTTGAGAAAGAGGCAGGCTAACCTCTTCCAGTGGGCTCCCTCCCCAGTGTACAGGAGTCTCTGCAAAGCCTGCATTCTAAAAGCTGCCACCCTGCCGGCGATGCTAACCAACCCCTGCCCGCCCTCATCACGAGGCAGGTACAAAACAGCCGACCTTAGCCAGTGCTTGCCTCCCCAAAAACTCCACAAAAGCTTCTGAATGCTGTCTACTAGGTTTCTCGGCGGATCTAGACACACCAACCTGTGCCATAACATTGATGCAGCCAGATTATTAATCACCAGAACCCTCCCTCTGTAAGACAGCTGAGTCAGCAGCCCTCGCCACTGATTTAATCGAGCCTTCACCTTCTCTATCATGCCCTCCCAATTTTGCTCCATATAATTATCTGTACCAAGGTACACTCCCAGCACCTTCATCCCAGTCCTACCCCACCTCAACACTTGGGGCAATAAAGGAGGGCCGCACTCCTGCCAGCTCCCTGACAAAAATGCATCACTTTTGGCCCAATTTATCCTTGCTGATGACGCTCTGAAAAATATTAAGGCTCTGCTGCAATTCCTGAACATCTCTATTACTGCTGATAAAAACAGTAACATCATCAGCGTAGGCTGAAACTCTCACTGTGGCCACAGGGGCCAAGCTGGGCACTGTCCAGCCCACCAGCCTGCTCCTCAGCCGAGCCAGCAAGGGCTCAATAGAGATGACGTACAGCATCCCCGACAGGGAGCAGCCCTGCCTAATCCCCTGCACACTGGAAAGGGTCTACTCAACCCACTGTTTATTTTAAAACACTAAAAACATTGTTATATAAGAGCTTAATACATTTAATAAAGCCAGGGCCGAACCGAAGGCTTCCAGACTTTTAAAAGGTAGCAATGGTCGACGCGGTCAAAGGCTTTTTCCTGGTCTAAGGAAACCAGACCCACATTAAAATCACCATTTTTGGCTAATGATAAAAATCCCTTATTAAAAATATGTTATCAAAAATTGCTCTCCCAGGTATACAATAAGTCTGATCTGGATGAATTATCTTGTCCATGCAATTTTTCAATCTCATTGCCAAACACTTGAAAAACATTTTAAATCGCAGCATAAAAGCGCTACTGGTCTCCAGTTTTTGATTAAACACAAATCCCCTTTTTGGCAACAGACTAATTACAGCCCTCCGGCAACTGAGCGGCAACTCCCCTGCCTGCAGGCTTTCCTGTAGCACCAGAAACAAGTCAGGTCCCAGGTCCTTCCAAAAGTGCTGGTAGAACTCAGCTGGCAGTCCATCTATCCCTGGAGCTTTTCCTTTTGCTAGCTTCATGACAGCAGTGTTCAACTCCTGGAAACACAGTTTCATATCCAAACTATGCTGCTCTTCCTGGCTCAGTCTGGGCAGCCCCTCCAATAACGTGTTGATATCCGCCTGATCACATGGCTCACTGGCATACAGCTCCTCATAAAACGCACTGCAGCCTCGCTGACCTCCTCCTGGCCTGTCAGCTCCTTGCCGCACGGCAACCGGACACAATGCAGCCGTTTACTATTGGCTCTCTTCTTCTCCAACCCGAAAAAGAAACTTGTAGGGGCATCCATGTCTCTCAACTCTATGAACCTGGATCTCACTTGTGCCCCCGCACTTTCTCCTCCAGCAGGCTGCTTAAAGCTTCTCTCGCTCCCCAGGGTCTCCTGTGCTGCTGTGCTCTGCTCAGTTTCAAGCTGGAGGATTTCTCTCTCCAGCTCTCTCGTGACTGCATTCAATGACTTGTTTACGTCTGCGGTGTACTGCTGACACAATAACTTAATTTGTGTCTTCCCTATATCCCACCACTGCCTTAAATTTTTAAATTGACTTTTCTGTTCTTTCCATTTTTGCCAAAAATCTTGAAATTGTTTTGTGAAATGAACATCTTGTAATAATTTAACATTTAGATGCCAATATGGTGCACTATGTATTTCTTTATTTTTAATTGCTGTGATTATTAAGCAGTGATGATCAGATAAACTATTCGGTGTTATTGTTGCCTTTATAAATGTATTAAGATGACATCTGGGTATATATATCCTGTCTAATCTAGCTCTGAC
>CM060273.1:13757971-13762971 GCA_030684275.1 Acipenser oxyrinchus oxyrinchus | reverse complement strand
AGAGTCGGCACCTCTCTACAGTAGCTCAGAGGCAATTCATTCTCCCGGATGCTCTCCATGAAATCCTCAAACAGATCTCCGATCTGTGGCCACGCAGTCTTATAAAATTCCATAGGCAATCCATCGATGCCTCTGAGAGCTCCTGCAGTTTCAGCTCTCCCTCCAGCCTCCGTTTCTCCTCTTCATAAACCTGAGACAGACCCTGGATGAACTGCCAGACCCCCTCATACTCATCCACAGCCTCCGCCATGAACAAGTCTGCATAGAAGAACAGCAAACCTCCTGATCTCCTCGGGCTCACACAGCAGCTTATCCGCTGCTGTGCACAAACAGTGCTGTGCACAAATCGCTTTACTCTGAGCTGCTTTCTTTTCAAGGGCAAAGACGTATTAAGTTGGTGCATCCATCTGTGAGATGTTCTGAAAACACGAACCAGCGCCCCCTGTACCTGTGTATCTAACAGTTCAGCAGCCTCTGTTTTTTAATTTGCAGATCCTCAAACAGCCTATTGCTATGGAGCTCTATGGAGCTCATTGATGTCTGCCACCAGCTCTTTCATTGCTACACTAGTACTTTTCGTAATATTTTGAGTGTACTGTTGACAAAGCCATTTAATTTGAATTTCGGCTACATCCCACCATTGTCTCAGGGATGGGATTTGTGCCTTTTCCACCTCTCCCAAAAAAGTAAATTCAATTAAAAAATTTAATAAAATGTGCATTCTCTGAAGGTTTGGTGCTACAATGCCAATGAGAGGAATAAGCCCATGTCGAAGAAATGACCATTTCTACAAGAACTATACTACGGTCAGAGGAACCTGTGGGGTAGATAATTGCCTGTATAAATATGTTTAATTGATGATTAAAAACATACAACTGATCAAGCCTGACTAAGGAAACCTTCAGCCCATGCATACTGCCTATCTGTGGTATGAATTGACCTCCACACATCCACTCGATCATGAGACACTGACTGATCTAGGGCAGGGCTGTGAGCTGTTCCTATCAAGCTGATTGTCTTCAGTACAATTAAAATCCCTCCCTAACATAAGCACCTCATCTGGCTTACACTGTTCTAAAACACCATTTAGGGTTTTTTTTAAAAGAAAACCTCTTTCTCTACCTTCATTGACAGCATATACATTAATAAAAGTGAACGTCCTATTACCTCCCCTGTATTATTTCAGTTACAATAAAACTATCAAGTTTAAAACTGTGCGGATGAAATAGCAACCCATTCACTAAGCCAATCAGATTGCTTTAAATTATCTAAAGTTTGTACCGTGACTGAGAATAACCTCCCCCTTCCATTCACTCAACCAATCAAATTGGTTTAAATGATCCGTACGTGTCTCCTGTAGAAACACTACATTAAGTTTCTTTTTATGTACAACTGCCATAATCAGACCATTTAAATAACATATTTAAATAACAGTATACACATACTAATACATCAGTTTTAAAGTTACATTAAAACCCACTAAGATAACCAAGTCATTTTATAAAAGTGTGTTTTTAGTTTTGATTTGAAAACTGTAACAGTCCCAGCTTCCCTAACAAACAAAGGCAGAGCATTCCATAATTTAGGAGCTCTACAAGAAAAAGCCCTCCCTCCTCCCGTGTTGCTTTTGTTGACCCGACGAATAACCAGCAGCCCCGCATCCTGTGATCTCAGAGTGCGGTTTGGAAGATACAGGGTCAGTAACTCCTGCAAATAACTAGGTGCTAATCCATCCAGGGCCTTGTAAGTCAACAGGAAAATCTTAAAATCAATTCTATACTGCACAGGGAGCCAATGTAAAGAGGCCAAAACAGGGGTAATATGTTCACTTTTCCTGGTTTTAGTTAGAATTCTAGCGGCGGTATTCTGAACAAGCTGCAAGCGGGATACCACATGTTTTGGGATACCAGAAAAAGTGCATTACAATAATCAATTCTAGAAGAAACAAAGGCATGCATTTGTCTCTCAGCATCAGATATGGAAATAATTGGTCTAAGTTTGGCTATATTTCTCAAATGGTAAAAAGATACTTTAGTAACTTCCCTAATATGAGTCTCAAATGACAGATCAGGATCAGACTCTTAATTTCTAGTTTAAGTTTTGATGAGAGACTGTAAGGGTCGAGCTCATGTAATCCCACATTTCCTTTTAGTTGGTTCTGTGAGCCCACTAGCATAACCTCTGTTTCATCTGAATTCAACATTAGAAAATTCTGTGACATCCAATGCTTGATGTCTGTAAGGCAAGCAGCTAATAACACCGAGGCAGAAGAAATTCCTGGCTTTAGGGACAAATATAGCTGGGTATCATCAGCATAGTTTCCACTAAATAATTTTAAGATTCTGCGTTACAGAGAAAAAAACTGGAAAAAATACAGATTAGGAAAAATAAATGATCAGAAGAGCAGAGACGTGACTTATATTATATAACGTATTCATCATTTTTGGCTTTTAGGGAAACACAGACTTTGCTCAGCAGATTTTTGAACCTTTTACATTCTTTCTTCTCAAGCCCCAGTGCATTAGCATCCTGCATTACCTGTTGAGCGGAGCTTACAAATGAGTTTAAATCGGGACAGTGTTCAACTACACTTATCCCTCGTTTACCTTCAATAGTTTCTAAAAGCACTCTGATACTCTGAGCTCTATATCCTCCTCTCATCTGCTGGCTAGCAGACAGCTCATAACTAATAGAAGAATCAGTGTCACTGCCCTCCGCCTCACTTTCACGTTCTCAGCTTTCCTCCATTGCTCCGTTTGCAGCAAAAACTGCTCTGCCGAGCCCCCCCTCACTGGCACCTCACTCTCCGCGCCCCGTTCTGCAATAACAATGCTGCGTTTCACAGAGCTTTTATTTGGCTTTTCTTTTAGGCAGTTTAAAAATCCCTGCTGCATTCACCTCCCCCTCTAATCTCTTCTTCCATGCTTACAGCTAGTGTTGTTTTTTTTACCCTCAAGTTAATTTGCTGTTTCCGGATCAGCAGCCTCTCTTTGCACAGCCTCATTTACATTCTTCCCTTCTGCCACTGCCTCCGGTCCTAACTCCTCGTCACCGCCAGCCTCTCCAGCTGTGCTCTGAGCATTCCCCGCTGACTGAGCTGCAGGTGACCCGATCACCGGCCCCACCTCTCTGTTCACATCAGTACCTGATGGACCGGCTTCCGACTCGGCCGCCAGCTCAGCAGTGACCCCCTCATCCTCACTCTCCACCTTCTGACCCCCTTCTCTTACAATTCCTTGCAATGTGCCCCTCACGACCACACTTAAAACATCTCATTAGCGAGGAGGTGGCAAAAACTACATAGTCACAGCCATCCACCCAAAATCTAAACATAATCTTCATTTCTTTATTTGGGCCATTAAGCAGCATGTAGAGCTGCCTCCTAAACCACTATGTGTCTCAGCTCAGGAGTCTTACAGCCCAGCGGAATCATTGTTATCTCAGACATGATCTCCCCGTGGCGGCTCAGGTCTCTAACCAATAACTCCTTTTTCAAAAACAGCGGTATATTTTAAATCGTAATTTGCCGAGCTGGAACAGCAAGCGGTAGAGCAGACATTAAAACTCCTTCAATCATCAACCCTTCCTGAACAATTCTATGAATGAGATCTTCACCGCTCAGAAAAACAACAGCCTTATTCATCCGAGAGGCTGACTGAATATGCTCACACCCCACTACTTTCCACAGTTCAATAACACAGTTATACACTGTGTAGATGTGTCAGTGAGCCCCCCCCTCCCCCTGTGTAGGTGTGTCAGTGAGCCTCCCCTCCTCCTGTGTAGGTGTGTCAGTGAGCCCCCCCTTCCCCTGTGTAGGTGTGTCAGTGAGCTCCCTCCCCTCCCCTGTGTAGTTATGTCAGTGAGCCCCCACCTCCCTCCTCCTGTGTAGGTGTGTCAGTGAGCTCCCTCCCCTCCCCTGTGTAGGTGTGTCAGTGAGCCCCCCCTCCCCTGTGTAGGTGTGTCAGTGAGCCCCCCCTCCCTCCCCTGTGTAGATGTGTCAGTGAGCCCCCCTCCCCTGTGTAGGTGTGTCAGTGAGCTCCCCTCCCCTGTGTAGGTGTGTCAGTGAGCCCCCTCTCCCCTGTGTAGGTGTGTCAGTGAGCTCCCTCCCTCCCTCCCGGCCCCTGTGTAGGTGTGTCAGTGAACTCCCTCCCTCTCCCTCCCCTCCCCTGTGTAGGTGTGTCAGTGAGCCCCCCTCCCCTGTGTAGGTGTTTCAGTGAGCCCCCCTCCCCTGTGTAGGTGTGTCAGTGAGCCCCCTCCCCTGTGTAGGTGTTTCAGTGAGCCCCCTCCCCTGTGTAGGTGTGTCAGTGATCCTCCCTCCCCTGTGTAGGTGTGTCAGTGAGCCTCCCTCCCCTGTGTAGGTGTGTCAGTGAGCCTCCCTCCCCTGTGTAGGTGTGTCAGTGAGCCCCCCTCCCTCCCCTGTGTAGGTGTGTCAGTGAGCCCCCCTCCCCTGTGTAGGTGTGTCAGTGAGCCCCCCTCCCCTGTGTAGGTGTGTCAGTGAGCCCCCCTCCCCTGTGTAGGTGTGTCAGTGAGCCCCCCTCCCCTGTGTAGATGTGTCAGTGAGCCCCCCTCCCCTGTGTAGATGTGTCAGTGAGCCCCCCTCCCCTGTGTAGGTGTGTCAGTGAGCCCCCCTCCCCTGTGTAGGTGTGTCAGTGAGCCCCCCTCCCCTGTGTAGGTGTGTCAGTGAGCCCCCCTCCCCTGTGTAGGTGTTTCAGTGAGCCCCCCTCCCCTGTGTAGGTGTGTCAGTGATCCTCCCTCCCCTGTGTAGGTGTGTCAGTGAGCCCCCCTCCCCTGTGTAGGTGTGTCAGTGAGCCCCCTCCCCTCCCCTGTGTAGGTGTGTCAGTGAGCTCCCTCCCCTCCCCTGTGTAGTTATGTCAGTGAGCCCCCACCTCCCCTCCTCCTGTGTAGGTGTGTCAGTGAGCACCCCTCCCCTGTGTAGGTGTGTCAGTGAGCTCCCCTCCCCTCCCCTGTGTAGGTGTGTCAGTGAGCACCCCTCCCCTGTG